>CM032490.1:1408812-1561205 GCA_019059595.1 Marasmia exigua
CAGGCCCATTTAAGTCCCCACTGCTGGGGCACGGGCCTCCCTCAATCACATGAGGGGTAATTGCCATACTCACCACGCTTGGCAGACGTGTTGGCGAGGGTTTTGATATAAATGCAGAGTTTTCCTTCTCTGGGTGCTGATGATCATGCCAGCAGCTTTACCTTAGTCGCCTTTTACGACACCTCGGTAAGAGTGAGGTTGGCCAGCACAAACACTTATACTATTTATTAAATAATCATGCACAAATCTTGGGTCCGTTTTTGTACGCGAAAAATTGATTCACGCCTAAAGTGGCCGCTTTTGGCGTGAATCAGTTTTTCGCGTACGCGTTGGACCCAACATTTGTGCATGGTTATTCAATAAAAAGTGTAAGGATTGCCGAGGGGTTGTAACCCCAAAATTGTTTAAAATAGATCCGGTTTAGTAACTAAAAATTAATATCGATTGGCGTCGCTAGTGTGCCCTACCCGTCGCCTTAATCAAATTTAATTGTATTTTTAAAACCGTGACCGTGGGACCGTGAGAGAGCCACTCTTCGGCATGAATGGGCCGGTTCTACCGGAGTAATACCACGTCCTCACAGAAAACCGGCGTGAAGCAGTGCATGCGCTGTGTATCGCTGCGTGAGTGAGGGTACCGGAGGCCCAATCCAGGGGAAGGGGGGTTAAAAGCTGTGCACTTGTGGAACAACTGGTGTTGCGGGTGTCCATGGGCGGTGGTAGTCGCTTATCAACAGGTGATCCGTCTGCTCGTCTGTTACCTCTATCATAAAAAAAACACATTTGATTGTTTCAGATCGCCCATAGCAGCGCGTCGCTCCCGCTCGCCGATGGCGCGTCGCTCGCGGTCACCCATCCCGCGACGTTCGCCGCCACGCCGCACGCCGCGGCGGTCGCGTTCGCGCTCCCCCCGGCGAGAAGCGAGGCGAAGCCCTAGGCGGAGCCCTATTAGGTATTAATTCATCGCCATATTTGTTTGTCCTACCAGCTCCCCTGTCAGCGAAAGATAAAGGTAAGATAAAGATAAAAAATTCTTTATTCAATTTAGGTCCACACAGAACACTTATGAATGTCAAAATAGGTACATAATATCTACCGCTGGTTCGGAATGTCGATTTCTACTGAGAAGACACCAGCAAAAAACTCGGTAGTTACTCTTTTCAAATATTGATGATGTTACAGAGTTTCAATTGAGAAGAGAAAAAAAATACAATTATGAAAGTTAATAGACTACTATGAATAACAACTCAAAAGATTAATCAATTAACATGACTAAGAATCCTTATCATTTAAATAGTCTTGTACACTATAACCTTTCTTCATTAGGTAGGTTTTAATATGAGACTTAAACTTATCCAGTGAAAGTAGTCAATAAAATGTGTTTTCTTTTTGTTTTCTGTTCATGAAAACAAGTAGAACTTCGTCTCGGGACATTTTGATCAATCTTAACCGTGGTAGAGCCATGCTTCGGCACGAATGGGCCGGCTCGACCGGATTGATACCTCGGCCTAACAGAAAACCGGCGTAAAGCAGCACTGTGCTGTGTTTCGCTGCGTGAGTGAAGGTACCAGATGTCCAATCCTGGGGAAAAGGGGTTTAAAAGCTGGCAGCGCACTTGAGACTCCATCGCTGGTGTCCATGGGCGGTGGCAATTGCATCATCATCATCAGCCCATTTAAGTCCCCACTGCTGGGGCACGGGCCTCCCTCAATCACATGAGGGGTAATTGCCATACTCACCACGCTTGGCAGACGGGTTGGCGAGGGTTTTGATATAAATGCAGAGTTTTCCTTCTCTGGGTGCTGATGATCATGCCAGCAGCTTTACCTTTGCAATTGCTACCATCAGGTGATCCGTCTGCTCGTCCGCCACCACCTATCATATAAAAAATATAGACATCACAACACAGGACATACAGCAGTTGTAAACAATTTAGCACAATCAGAAAACAAAACAGAAAACAATTAAAATTACATTACTCACTCAGCTTAAGGTCAGCTTAAGCTTAGTGAGGGCCATTTGTACTAGGGGTAGGAGGGAGGGTAGGGCACACTAGCGACGTCAATCGATTTTAATTTTTAGGTACTAAACCGGATCTCTTTTAAACAATTTTGGGGTTACAATCTCTCGGCAAACACAACTCATGAAACCACTGGATTTCTACAAAATCAGAAAAATTATGATTTCTTTTTACATCCTATATGACGTTGTATCAACGCGAAAAAGAAAATCATTCTTCCTTGATTATAAAGAAATTGAGTGGTTTCAAGAGTCGATTGAATTAATTAATTGAAAGTTGAGCATTCATACATTAAATAAACGTTAAAATTGCTACAGTGAAAACAATGCTTTTTGCTCTGTGTATCTGTGAAGAGAGCATATTTGTATGAAAATGACTGCATGGCCAATGACTTTTTTTTATATCTCATATAATGCTGTATCAACGCGAAAAAGAAAATCATTCTTCCTTGATTATAAAGAAATTGAGTGGTTTCAAGAGTCAATTGAATTAATTAATTGACAGTTGAGCATTCAAACATTAAATAAACGATAAAATTGCTACAGTGAAAGCAATGCTTTTTGCTCTGTGAACCTGTGAAGAGAGCATATTTGTATGAAAATTACTCTTTAGTCAAGATTTCGTGCCGGTAGGTGTATTTCTTCCAGTGGGAAGACTGCAAAAAAATATTATTATTTCCTTGAATATTCTAGCCGAGTCGTGGTAAATTAATTAATTTAATGTATTTATTATTAAACTTACAAATTTAGTTTACAAATTATACTTGTCCTGCAAAACTGTTTACACAGTTTGTCTGCAGGATCGGTTGAGTCTCAGCACAATAGGGTATATAATTTAAAACTAAATCAAGAAAATACTTTCTTAGTTTGTTTCTAAATATATTTTTGACTGGTTCCCGTCGAATGTCCTCCGGCAAGCTATTTAAAAGATATGGTAGTCTTTTTTCAACGTTCTATCTCCAAAGTAGCTATGTACTTTAGGTACATGAAAGTTGCCAGCGGACATCGAGCGAGTACCTATGCTATTCTAATGTCTTCGGTGGGTGTTTTATTCATGATTTCATTGTGAGTACAGTCTGATATTTGAATGTTCGCGCAGACGCAGTCCAGTCCTAGCGCGTCGGCGCACGCGCAGCCCGCGGCCGAGAGCGCGACCGCCGCGTCCGGCGCGTCCGCCGTCGCCTCCAGATCCAAGGAAGGTACGTCATTATTGCCCGACCACGGCGAAGGGAAAAGGAGGGTTATGATTTTTGACCTATACGTATGTTTGTATGTTCATCTCGCACATCCTCTGAAAAACTGCCATAAGACAAGACCACCCTCACATTGCATAAATGCCTTTTTTACATTCTAGAAACGAGTTCAACAAACTCGTCATCAGTTTAAATATTTTGAATCCCAAAAAATTTGCATTGATAACTGAGCTGTAACATTAATTAAGTTACAAATAATTGAAAGCGCGTTTCTCTCAAAAGACGCTTTTTAGGTTATGACAATTTTTCAGAGGATGTGCGATCTGTTTGTATGTTTTTGACGACCTGATTGGAACAGTGGTAGTTACGCTGCCTCTGATACAAGGGTTTTTGCATTTGTGTGCATGAACATGTTTGTTTGTATTGGTCTGGGTGTTTGCTATGTATTATAAGTATGTATTTACAAAAGAAAAGTATTATATGTATGTATTTGTAATCCCACTGTTGATTCTGATATCCGTAACACAGGTGCTTGAGCTACCTATCTCGGAGTCAGATCAATGTATGTGATGTTATGAAATATTTATTTATTTATTTATCTGTTCCATTCATCGTCGTCGTCGGCCCATTTAAGTCCCCACTGCTGGGGCACGGGCCTCCCTCAATCACATGAGGGGTAATTGCCATACTCACCACGCTTGGCAGACGGGTTGGCGAGGGTTTTGATATAAATGCAGAGTTTTCCTTCTCTGGGTGCTGATGATCATGCCAGCAGCTTTACCTTAGTCGCCTTTTACGACACCTCGGTAAGAGTGAGGGTGGCCTATTCTACTCTGCCGGGACCACACGGATCTCGGGGTCCTGGGTCCAATTCCCGGGTCGAGCAAAAATCATAAAAATAAAAAAATAAATAAAAAAAACGTTTATTTGCCAGATAGATAGTACATTTATTACGTCGCAGAAAATGTACGTAGATACATTTTCTGCGACTCCCACATTAGGCAGAGCCTGTCCTGTGGGGGTCATGATGATGATGATGATGATGATGTCGATTTTTATACGATTTATATAATTCTAAGCCGTGCGGTCCCCGGCAGAGTAGAATAGGCCACCCTCACTCTTACCGAGGTGTCGTAAAAGGCGACTAAGGTAAAGCTGCTGGCATGATCATCAGCACCCAGAGAAGGAAAACTCTGCATTTATATCAAAACCCTCGCCAACCCGTCTGCCAAGCGTGGTGAGTATGGCAATCACCCCTCATGTGATTGAGGGAGGCCCGTGCCCCAGCAGTGGGGACTTGAATGTGCTGACGATGATACCTTTGTTTCAGTCTTCTGGTTCGGGCTCGTCCATGAGCAGCTGTTCGGATGAGTCCTGCTCGGTGTGCTCGGCCAAGAACAAGAAGGCGCCGCCTCCAGCGCCCGGGGCGAAGCCCGTCAAGCCTACGTTAGTACATTTACTATTCTTGTGACTATGTGTGAGAGATGCCAATAGAAGAATTCAGCTAGGCTGGGCAGCATTTGGTAAACTTCGTCAAGTCTTCTCGTCACCCATCCCTCAAAGTCTTCAGTCGAAAGTCTTCGACCAGTGCGTCCTTCCGGTCATGACTTACGGTGCCGAGACGTGGACACTCACGGCTGGACTAGTCCACCGGTTCAAAGTCGCTCAAAGAGCTATGGAAAGGGCTATGCTCGGAGTATCTCTGAAGGACCGCATCAGAAATGATGTAATCCGACAGAGAACCAGAGTCACCGACATAGCCCACCGAATTAGCAAACTGAAGTGGCAGTGGGCTGGTCACATTAGCCGCAGTACTGACAGCCGTTGGAGCCGTAAAGTCCTTGAGTGGAGACCGCGACTCGGTAAGCGTAGTGTAGGACGCCCTGCGACAAGATGGGATGATGACATTCGAAGGCTGGCTGGTGTGGGCTGGATGAGAGTGGCCGAAAATCGGGAGCAGTGGCGTGCATTAGAGGAGACCTATGTCCAGCAGTGGACGAGTGTGGGTTGCTGATGATGATGATGATGTGACTATATTTTGACTGCCTCGTTGGCGCAGTAAGTACCTAGAACAGTCGAAGTCACTCAATAAAACGGGCGCGTTATCGACCTACGGATTCAGCCGAAACTTCTCTTAACGAAATCGCAGGTTTTAAGACTCTCTAAGACACTAGCAAGTTGTTCACGTGAAAACTCACTCAACACACACTAGCATTGTTTAAAACGTTTAAAATTCAAAGATTCCTATATTAATATCTCTTTAGGGCACTTCACTGCACGAAACAACAACAAGTCAGTTCAAATGTTGTACCAAATGTTATTAACACCTGAAGTTGACACCAGCTGAATACCAGCTTTTCTACCACACATTACGGATGATTAACTTTTTATTAAAGTGTCTTGTATTTATGTAAAAATGACTCAAAAGAATTACTTCTTTAAATTTTAGAATCAAAATTTCCAATAAATAAATTATGTCAGCGTATGTTTTTAGAAAATAGGTATATACTATTGAAATATCATTTTACTGCAGTGGCAACATTGTAGTAACTTTTTTGGTCTTGAATTCCAGTTTCGGGTATAGTTATTAAATACTTATACTTAACTTTTGGGTTTGCTTTTGTACTCGAAATTTGAATAACCATCAAAAGCGACCATTTTTGGCGAGAATAAATTTCTCGCGTACAATAACGGACCCAGCATTTGTGCTATTTAATAAATAGTATAAGTGTTTGCCGAGAGGTTGTAATCCCGAAAGTGTATAAAATAGATGCGATCTATTAGGTAAATAAAATTACTTCTTTAAATTATAGAATTAAAATTACCAATAAATAAATGTACACTCTAATACGATTAAACAATAGTGCCAAAATATGGTATGGTTTTAAAATAACACATCTTCAAATTGTGTGTTGTTTTTTTCCTCTTTCTGAACAGTTGCAATGAAAGGACTTATGTTGTTTTAAAATCACACGATTCAATTATACTATGGCCAAGATTTCATGCCGGTAGGTGTATATTGTGAGAACTATTATATAATTTAAAGATAAAGATGATTTATTTGTCAAACATAGGTAAAAATATAATTGCTCTTAAATAATAATGTGTCCTTTATGTTTTGCCGGTTATGGCATACAGATATTAATATTACATAAATTGAATAACAATTAAATTAAAAGAATTGTTTAAATTTATTAGCAAGCACATTCATTAATAATTTAAAATGGGTAATAATATTAATTAAATGTTATAGATTATCCGATAAGAAGTCATTTATACAATAATAGCAAATGAATATTTTTAAATAAATTCCATCTCATTCCTTTCATGTTAGTTGGTAATTTATTATAATAATAATAATTCTCACAACATCTCATAGGTTGACCTGATTCAGTACTAAGTACCTTAAGCACTTGTGTTACAGATATCAGGTAACAGAGGAACACAAATATATACTTAAATACATATATTACACCCAGACACCGAACAAACACAAGTGTTCATCGCTCGAATGTTTTTCCAGGGTGGGTATTTAACCCATGACCTTTGGCGTGAGATTATATATATTGACTGTCATCCCCATGATGCTTTTATGACATCATCATCATCATCATCAGCCCATTTAAGTCCCCACTGCTGGGGCACGGGCCTCCCTCAATCACATGAGGGGTAATTGCCATACTCACCACGCTTGGCAGACGGGTTGGCGAGGGTTTTGATATAAATGCAGAGTTTTCCTTCTCTGGGTGCTGATGATCATGCCAGCAGCTTTACCTTAGTCGCCTTTTACGACACCTCGGTAAGAGTGAGGATGGCTTATTCTACTGTGCCGGGGACCCATGCTTTTATGCAAGCCTGACTTTTTTATATTTTTAGGGTTCCGTACCTTAAAAGGAAAAAACGGAACCCTTATAGGATCACTTTGTTGTCCGTCTGTCCGTCCGTCCGTCTGTCAAGACCCTTTTTCTCAGGATCGCGTGGAGGTATGAAGCTGAAATTTATATCAATTACTTAGGTCTACTGTCCCTTGAAGCTGTGAAAAAATCAAACTTCTAAGGCAACGCAATCAAAAGATACAGCCGATTATATCGATATTTTCATCAAATTTTCGACACTCTCAAAGGAATCAAAACCTACAGGGTATTTTTTGTAAACTCAGAATCTTGAAATTTGGCATGAAGCATTGTCATATAATGCAAATATGGGAAAAATTGCGAAAATCATATTTTTTTAGTTTTATAATATAATAAAAATATTTTGATAAAATGAAATTTATTACCTTATTTCTCACGAACGGATAAAGATATGAAATTGAAATTTATACCAAATACCTAGGTCTACTGTCCCTTTAAGCTGTGAAAAAAATCAAACTTCTAAGTTAACGCGATCAAAAGATACCGGCGGAACCCTCGGTGCGCGAGTCAGACTCGCACTTGGCCGGTTTTTGTGTAATTTAACACCTGCATATTTTGTAAAGTACAATTTGTACAATGAAGTTTTATTTTATTTAAACTTTTAGCCCCGGAGCAGGCGCGTCGCCCGCGCGGGCGAAGCGCCCGGCCGGGCCTGCGCCCCCGGCGGCGGCGGCGCGCGCCGTGCAGCCCACCAGGGAGCTGCTGAAGGCCAGGGAGGCCAGCAAGCGCACCCGCGAGGAGAAGGTGCGTCCACAAACACTTCACCCCACAACAACACCATTGGGACACTGGTAGCGAACGCTGCCTTTGGCCCGAGGGTTCAGCGGTTACAGCAGCCGTGGTCACGAGCGGACTACTAGTCCGCTAGAGAACGTTACAGCAGCCGTGGTCACGAGCGGACTACTAATCCGCTCGTGACCACGGCTGCTGTAACGTAGCCGAAACGTCGAGCCAAATATGTGAGTGCACATAATAAATATCGTGTTAAACCCCGTATTGATACATTGTAGTTAGAATGCAACGCGAAAATCTAAAAAACTATAGTACTAGGTAAGAGTGAGACGGAAAACAGTTCGGCGTATGCGCGAGCGCGTGAGCTTATCTGCGCGTCGTATAAATATCGCCGGGTACGGTTCGCAACTTAGGGGTTTTCCCCCTAGATTTAGGGGGTAAATAAGTGAATTCGGATTTTTTTAGGGGTCTGAAATATTTAGGGGTATTTTCAGGGATTTTTTGACTCTGTTATTTTTGAATTTATAACATCTAGTACGTGAATTACGTACATACCTACAACCACTCTGTGGGCACATGAATAATTATTCATGTGCTGCTGTGGGAACTGGGGCGAAGCTGTGCACGAAGTTATAATAAGAATCACAGATTACTTAAATAAGAATTCTTATCTATAACCTTCTTGGTGCTGTGCTTAAGTGAAAAGAAATCGGAACGTTTTTTTTTCTGGCCCTGCACGGTTTGTGTAGGTATATAATAGCCACAAAACAGGAACGTTGGCCTATACAAACATACAGTATTTTATTTCTAAACTTTATGAATTTATATTTAATTTAATTTATGTTTTTTAGGGGGGAAACAAAATAATTAAGGTCATTTTAGGGGTTTTTGTCACCGACTTTAGGGATAAATATTTTTGAGAGTTGGTAACACTGACGCCGGGCCTCGTTAGTAACCAGACGGCCGGCGATGAGGACGCCCGTGGCTAGCGGTGAGAGCCGGTGACATGGACGATGTATGACAGCTACAAGATGATGACATATCGGATTCGATCTCGGAATGTAATCGTCAGGGTTTGAAGTGATAATTATCATTGATAATTATCTTTGATAATTAGCAAGATAATTATCAAGATAAATATTGGTTGATAAATATCTTGATAAGTATAATCGAAAATATTTGCCATTTGTTATTCAGATACAGAAAACCCCCGTCCAGTTAACGCAGTTGAGGTTGATGAAGAAGATATTCCACTCATCAATTTATTTATAAAAAAATAAAAGTTGACCTTGATTGTAAAATGTCTCTAATTTATTTAAATCACTTGATTCTAACGTAAAATATTGATATGTAATATCAGTTAAAAAAGGATTACTAGGCTTATATCTGTTTGATAATTATCAGATAATTATCTGATAATTATCTTGATAATTATCTCGATAATTATCAAAGGACATATTTATCTTGATAATTTCAAACCGTGTTTTGGCGGGAAGCGGAAAAGGGCGGTCTTATTTCGGCGGCATTATTTATTTAATTGTAAATCTCACTGCAATTATTGTAAATACTTAATTATTTATATATTTTGTGTGTGTATTCTTTGTACTTTGACGCTTCAATGATCGATCATACATCCAAAACGTGAGAAATGGTAGCAGTAATTCTCAGTCTGGACAGAGCTGTCAAGACACCAATGAGGAGTGAATTGCCACACCTAAAAATAAGAAGAAGAAGAACATGTCTGTTTGTATTGTTCTGGGTGTTTCTATGTATTATACGTATGTATTTACAAAAGAAAAGTATTATAATATGTATATATTTGTAATTCCGCTGTTGATTCTGATATCCGTAACACAGGTGCTTGAGCTACCTATCTCGGAGTCAGATCAATGTATGTGATGTTGTGAAATATTTATTTATTTAATAACCGACTTAAAAAAAGAGGCTCTCAATTTGACATTATATGTATTGAATTATTTATGTTTGTTTCGCCGATTATATTTATATTTATGAACCGATTTAGCCGATATCTAACCGATTACACACATTGTATACACATCTTATATTTATTTTGATTTTTTTTTATAAATATTTCACAACATCACATACATTGATCTGACTCCGAGATAGGTAGCTCAAGCACCTGTGTTACGGATATCAGAATCAACAGCGGAATTACAAATATATACATATTATACTTTTCTTTTGTAAATTTATACGTATAATACATAAAACACCCAGATCAACACAAACAGACATGGTCTTGCACACAAATGTTTGTACTGTACGGGGATCGAACCTGCAACCCTTGGACCAAAGGCAGCGTTCACTACCACTGTTCCAAACGGGTCATTATTGTGTGCACACAGTGACAATCGAACGTGAAGTAATATATATACAATTATAAACAATCGACGCGCTTAGGAATTTAGGTCGCTGAACTTACAATAAATGTGCGATGTCATCATCATCATCATCAGCCTATCGCAGTCCACTGCTGGACGTGGGCCTCTCCAATGGACAACATTTCAAAATTGCTGTGCTATGAAACAAAAAATACTAATACTTCATTTACTTTTCCGCTTCTCGAATACATATTTATTTATGTTTTATATTGCTTATTTACTGAACTAATAATGACTTTGGTTCTTGCCGGATCACCTCATTTTTTTTTATCCCAGAGGCGGACAAACGAGCAAGCGAATCACCTGATGGAAAGTAATCATCGCCGCCCATGAACATCTGCGAAATCAGAGAGATCACTAATGTGTTGCACGCTCAGTACGGTCTTCTCTTCCCTAAGTCGTAGCCGTCCGGAAATACTCCTGCAGCCAAACCATTTCATAGAACTGAGGTACGCGATAGAAAGTTCCGGGAGAAACGCACAGTATTAGACCGCCATCCATCGAGATGATGACATTTCGGATTCGATCTCGGAATGTAATCGTACGAAATGATTTCTGATTCCGATTTGGGTCGTAGGTGCTGGAGTGGCAACGCTCGCAGCTGGCGGCGCGCGCGGCGCCGCGCGCTCCGCTCGCTCCGCAGCACATCAAGCGCGAGGGCGAGCGCCCGCGCCGAGGTGAGGCGGCGCCTCGTGCGCCCGCGCGCAGGCCCGTGTCGCCCGCCGCCATCGCCGCCGCGCTCAACGACAGCGACAGCGATAGCGACAGCGACGCCAGCTCCGCCGACCAGCCGCCGAGGTGAGTGCCAAAGAGATCATCTAAATAGACACCCAGATCTCTTACAACCTCACTTCTGCCTAGTACCTGGTCCTGACCTGGAGAAACGACCCGGACTGCTCGGCGCTAGAGGGCGCCACCTGTGATGTGGCGTCAGCGGCCCCAGAAGGGGGAGAAACGCACAATTAGGGACAAGGACATAGATTAATAACTTGTAGGGAGTCAAGAATTGTGCGCGGTGGAGTGCAATAGTCCCAAGGACACGCAATATCCGCGCACATCTCCCACGATTCGGCCAGTATAACCATAGTGTTGGTATGGCCATGGGAGGTGGTGGGTTCAGGACTTTGTCAATGCTTGAGTGCACTATTTTATGGAGACAGAGTAAGTCATATCTACTACGCCGAGCATGCAACGGAGTAATGTTGAACTTGGTAAGTCTTTCATTGTAAGTATGAAGCAGTCGGCCCATGTTGTATCTATAGGATGCATATCGCAAACACCGTTTCTGCACCCTTTCGATGGCATCGATGTGGACATTATAATATGGGGACCAAACCGGAGAGCAATACTCCAAGACACTCCTAACCAAGCTAAGAAATAGGCACAGTAAAACTTTGTGGTCTTTTAAAAGCTTTGGTTGTTCTTATTATGAATCCTAAAAGCTTGCTAATCCTTTTAATGATGTGTTCATAATGATGTCAATCCCTCATCGAAATAGACACCCAGATCTCTTACAACCTCACTTCTGCCTAGTACCTGGTCCTGAATGCGATACTGGTAAATAACTCTATTTTTCTTTTTGGTGAAAGAAATAACACAGCTTTTGCTGACCGTATTCAGATCATTTTGGAGCGCCACGCAATTAGCATCATCCGTGACGTCGGTATATATTTTTAAATCATCTGCATAAAGAAGAGGAGAGCAGGAAAGTCGACTAATCATATCATTAATAAAGATCACAAATAGTAGAGGCCCTAAATGCGATCCTTGAGGAACTCCAGAGGACACAGATTTCGCCTCGTGCGCCCGCGCGGAGGCCCGTGTCGCCCGCTGCCATCGCCGCCGCGCTCAACGACAGCGACAGCGACAGCGACGCCAGCTCCGCCGACCAGCCGCCGAGGTGAGTGCCAAAGAGATCACTATACTCTCACTAAGAGGGTCTCAACTAAATATCCTACATGGTACAGTCAAGTTCTGATACAATGTCATCGTCATCGTCAGCCCATTTAAGTCCCCACTGCTGGGGCACGGGCCTCCCTCAACTACATGAGGGGTAATTGCCATACTCACCACGCTTGGCAGACGGGTTGGCGAGGGTTTTGATATAAATGCAGAGTTTTCCTTCTCTGGGTGCTGATGATCATGCCAGCAGCTTTACCTTAGTCGCCTTTTACGACACCTCGGTAAGAGTGAGGGTGGCCTATTCGTACAATAAATGTTATTAATTAATTTCAATTATGATTAAAATACAATTCCATTGATAAATTACAATTTTTAAATTAAAATTAGATTAACTATACATTTCTCTTTCGTCGTCTCTATGGTCAATACAATTAATTTATCCAAATACATCATACATTTTCAAGTCCAAGTATTCTTTAACTGAATAAAAACATTTTTGCAAGAGCCAATTTGTCAAAATTATTTTGAATTTATTCACATTTAGCGCTCTTACAACCTTGAGTGCCAAAGAGATCACTATAATCCCACTAAGAGGGTCTCAACTAAATATCCTACATGGTACAATCAAGCTCTGATACGATGTATTAAGGATAAATCGAAATACTATTGTCGCTTCAAAAAGTATTGCAACCCACGTGACTATGACACTTTCGCACTTCTTCGTTCGAGATTCAAAAAATTGATAAAAAAATATTTTATTTTATTTTATTTTATTTTACAAGTTTTTGGAAAACTTACAGCTAGATTTAGGGTAGGGATACAGTCACAGAAAAAAAAAACATTGAGGGCCAATTACAAGTTTCCACTGATAATCACTAGGTTGTTTAACAGAAATGCAAGTGGGTACCTAATGTTAAGAAAGAAAAAAAAAACAAAAGTTACTAAATTACAAACAAAACGAACAACGTATTTGCCACTCCCAGAAGAAGAAAAAGTTATCATTCAGTACACGTTTCGAAATGCCACAACGTTTTCCTCTCCTCTGTCGAGGAAAGTTTAGGAAGCGACCTTAAAGCATTTTGGAGGTATGTCAATGGTAAAAAGGGTAGATCTACAATGGACAACATTTCATATTTTTAACATGTCCATATTGTTTTTTTATATGAAAATAGACATAAAATGAACGGACCCATATTTTTTCTTTTTCAAAATTTGTCCATTTTCATGCATAAAATAATTATTAAAATTCTTTATATTCTAAATAGACGTAAGCGCCAAATGACGTCATCGGACGGCTGAATACAGCGATATTCCTTTGCTTATCATTGTTTTAATAAAAAAAAGGTACTACTGTCAAAGGTAAATAATACTAGTGTCAACATTGTCAACGTCATTCATTCATTCAACGTTGACAAGTTGCCTTTTTTTGACAGTTGCATGTCATGGGTTTGGCATTTCGTAAATTAAAAACTATAATGTGCTAGGCAAAGAAATATTTCACATTCTGCCGTCCGATGACGTCATCTTACGTTTTTTAGTTTTTAATTTTTTTCTCAGTAAATAAGCAATATAAAAAAAATAATAAATATATATTCGCGCAGCGGAAAAGTAAATAAAGAAACGGTATTTTTTGTTTCAGAGCTTAGCAATTTTGAAATGTTGTCCATTCCAAACACATTTTTAATCGTAGACAGTCCTCCGATGGTCAAGGGATTTGCGAATTATTTTCTGAATCTTTGGTTCAATTTATGCTGTTCCTTCTGTAACGGCTTTGCCTGAATCTCTGGATCTTCCTGTAGCTCTTAATTTTGCTCTCCATCACTTCAACTTTACACAAGAGGAGATTGCCACCAAAATAAAAGCCTTAGACATACGTAAAGGTCCTGGGCCCGACTGTATCCCTCCAAAATTTATTAAAAATTGCTGCAATTAACTTAAATTACCATTATACCTATTATTTAACAAGTCGATTGCAACGGGAATATTTCCTTCACGTTGGAAAGTGGCCAGTATCATTCCCATCCATAAATCGGGGAACAAAAGTTCCTGCTCAAACTATCGGCCAATAAGTATCCTTTCATGCTTTGCAAAGCTCTTTGAGTCATTGGTTTATAGGCCACTCTACGATCACTTGAGCATACATATATCTAACAGACAACACGGATTTGTTAGAAAAAGGTCAACCCTGAGCAACCTCCTGGAGTTCAAAAACTCTCTCTGCCAGGTATTTGCCTCCGGAGGGCAAGCAGATGCCTTGTATTTGGACTTTAGCAAGGCTTTTGATAAAGTGGACCACTCACTGCTATGTCGCAAACTCTCCTACTATGGTATACATGGGTGTCTGCTGAGATGGGTGATATCCTACTTAAGTAACAGAACTCAATTAGTAACTGTAAAGGGTTTCTCATCCAGTCCTATATCTGTGTCCTCTGGAGTTCCTCAAGGATCGCATTTAGGGCCTCTACTATTTGTGATCTTTATTAATGATCTGATTAGTCGACTTTCCTGCTCTTCTCTTCTTTATGCAGATGATTTAAAAATATATACCGACGTCACGGATGATGCTAATTGCGTGGCGCTCCAAAATGATCTGGATACGATGACTGATTGGTGTGCTTCAAACAAAATGAGCCTCAATGTCAACAAAAGCTGTGTTATTTCTTTCACCAAAAAGAAAAATAGAGTTATTTACCAGTATCGCATTCAGGACCAGGTACTGGGCAGAAGTGAGGTTGTAAGAGATCTGGGTGTCTATTTCGATGAGGGATTGACATTTCGCCATCATTATGAACACATCATTAAAAGGAGTAGCAAGCTTTTAGGATTCATAATAAGAACAACCAAAGCTTTTAAAAGACCACAAAGTTTGCTGTGCCTATTTCTTAGCTTGGCTATGAGTGTCTTGGAGTATTGCTCTCCGGTTTGGTCCCCATATTATAATGTCCACATCGATGCCATCGAAACGGTGTTTGCGATATGCATCCTATAGATACAACATGGGCCGACTGCTTCATACTTACAATGAAAGACTTACCAAGTTCAACATTACTCCGTTGCATGCTCGGCGTAGTAGATATGACTTACTCTGTCTCCATAAAATAGTGCACTCAAGCATTGACGCCCCTGACCTACTGTCTTTACTTAACTTTAATACCAGATACAGATCTCGCAACCCGAACATATTTGCACTTCAGGTGTATAGAAACAACACCTCCTTTTTCAACCCTGTTGTAAGGATGACGTCAAATTAATAGTCACTAAAATCACTTCACGTCACAAATCAACGGGCTAGCACCGGCGTCCGTAACATAACCTAACATTTTTAAAATAAAAAATCGATGTGTGTTAGTGTGCGTGCGTGCGTGCGTGCGTGCGTGCGTGCGTGCGTGCGTGCGTGCGTGCGACTATTCGGCGACTAATCGGTACATCTCTAACAATAAACGAAAAGTAGGACAACAATATCCCTATATGTGCCAAACAGGCGGCCGCTCAGAAATAGTGTCGGTGCTGATCCCAGAGACCAACCTTCTCTAATATACCTTGGGGTATATCAGAGACTATAACACTGACGTATATTTTCCTTCCCCAGATTGACCCTCTCGGAACGGTTCGGCAAGATGGCGCAGTGGTCCGCGGACCGCTCGGCGCGCCTGGAGAACATGCGCATAACGCGCCGCGAAGCTACGTTGCACGTGCGCATAGAGCGGGAGCCAGGCGACCCCAGCGACCCGAGGGACCCCAGGGACCGACCCGACGCCGGGAGCGATCTGTATCCGTGAGTGTTATGTTCTACCATCCTAACCACCTGAGGGACCGATGAACCCTACTCAATCAAATATCAATCAAATAATTCTTTATTTGCATAGGCTTGTATACAGCACTTACAAATCGTCATACATTTTAATGACTTAGAAAGTTGTTTCTGGTCGAGAAGATCCGGCAAGAAACTCGCCAGTTACTCTTTTTAATCGCCAAACTTTCATACAATGTTGTGTCATCATCATACCAAGCCATACAGTTTAATTGTACTGATTGAGGGGTTCTAGTGATCTCATCAGAATAATCTATATTACGAGGTTTAGGATTGGGGATCGGTAGATGCATGCTAAGGAACGTGTCAGAGATCGATGTTTGAATTATAGAATGACGTGTGAGAGTGAGATAGAAGACGAATGGCCGACGACGATGAAAGACGCTCATAGCTAAGAAGATTAATTGTTAATATAAAATATGAATACAATTTTCTTTATACTAACTTATAACCTCTGACAATCAGGCAATCCCATTCCCTACCCATCTTTAAAGCCCAAATTAAATCACATTTCTTGAACCTTTGAGACCACTGCTCCCACTTCCTCTCACCCATCTCTTCCTGGTCTCTGAGAATCGTTCGTCTGCTTTGGGATCCATTGTTATTATTTTAGTTGCTATATTTATCTATTTATTAATCATATATATTATATATATTGTTTGTATTAGTATATTCGTATTTTATTTATGTATTTGCATTTAAACTTTCTGTGTAAGTATATAAATATTTAAGATTGCACCGCCCTACACCTTCATCAAGTGTCCTTTATCCAAAGGTTGCCTGGAAGAGATCGCTCATAGTGATAAGGCCGCCTTCGTTGTACACATCCTGTAATATCTAGTTTTAAGTTTTCATACTTTATTTTGAGTGCAATAAAAGTATATTCAGTCATTCATTCATGAAACTTTATTTGGCACAATACAAAACAAGGAAACATAATTAGATTACTTATTTCCAAGTCTTATATAAAAGGAGAACCTGAGTGACTAAGGTATTAAGTGACAAAGTGACTAGGAATGTACACACAGCCCAAACTACTGACCCTAGAAACTTGAAATTTGGGCTGGGGATTGCTTTAATAGTGAAAGTTAAAAATTCAACCTATAAGGGGGTGAAAAGGGGGTTGGAAGTTTGTGTGTAAGTCTGCCAACTTTGATGTTAGGAATGTGAAAATTTGTATTGAAAAAGAAAAATAACTCATCAAAAGTTTTTTAGGAAAATTACTCTTACAGGGAGAAACGCGGTTTGGGGGTTTAGCAATTTCAAAGAATCTTGAGAATCAATAAAATTATTATTTGGACTTCTAATTGAATCAGAAACAATTTAATAATTTTCCTTTTTTTCACCCTCTTAATGGTTAAATTTTAGGGCGTGAAAAAAGGGATTCAACTTTGTATGATAGTCGTCGTCTTTGATGATAGGAATGTGAAAATGTATAGATTTTGACATTTATATAATGTGTTCGGATAAATATCAAATATTGAATTTAATTTATAATTTAGATAATAAAATGACAGAAAAAACCATTGATCATCATGATCGGGGTTAAGGGAGTCGTAGCGGATCTAAAAAAATAACCTAACTTAACCTAACTTTTTTTTTTCCCGGGAGAAATGCATTACGCAGACCCTGTCGCCCCTCACCCTCCGGGCCGCTTCTCCTAACAAGAAGCGACCTGAGGGCATACCCACTAAAACTCCCGGGGCTCAACCACCCGTGGGTATGGAATGGGGTCACGGGAACTGCACGAGGCTATTCCCCGCAACCCCACTCCCCCACAGGCCCCTACACGGGGTGTGCGGCCACGCCCCTCCTCAGACTAGGAGGAGGGGGAACTTAACCTAACAACCCACACGCCCGCACCCCTCCGGCCCGAGCGTCACGTTTTTGAGACGCTCCGTAATCAAAAATTCGCCGAAGTGGCAACTTTTCACCTACGATCCTTTTATATGGAGAAAGAAAACTAAGATGTATAAAGGTGGATTTATATTTATCTGACGTGTCGTGACGTGATGCGTCAGAACGGTATCGGTTTCATACATTTAGTATGGTAGCGTTCACACTAGTAATGCGTAATGTGTTGTGATGGCTTCTGTCGTGTCGTATCAGAAACGATCCCGGTTGCGTCAGAGCGGTGGGGCGGTGGAACGACGACGTCATGCACGTCAGACAAGTGTGCAAGCGCCAGTGTTGTGTTGGGACGCGTCAGAGTTCAAACTGTGCTTTCGACAATCTGAAATACTGATGAAATTTTTCATCATCGTTTTCAAGCTCTTTAATGAGACAATGAAACTCGCCATTTATTTCTCTTTTTCTATTGAGTGGATGAATCCAATATCTTCTTCTCGTTCTTTCTTTTTTTAACAAAGTTGCCAATATCATAAATTGAGTATCTTCTTTATAATCTGAATCAGAATCGGATAACTCATGGGAGAACATTGAAAACGTGTTACCTTTCCTTGAGCTACAGCTGTACTGATTCAAAATATCGTCAGAAGGCGTCAGAACGTGACATATAAATGTGAACACTAGCCATCACGTCACGAAACGACACGTCACGACACGTCAGATAAATATAAATCCACCTTTATAAGTGTATGAGTATATCGACAGCGGGCTGGAGCCGGCGCCGGTGGGCAGCTACCCGGAGGAGCTGCTGGCGGCGGCGCCGGGCGGGCTGCCGTCCTGGGACGACGTGCGCGTGCGCTACGACTACTACAAGAAGCGCGGGTACCTGCGCGGTGAGTGACGGCAACAGCCATCCATCATTCCAACTGAAAACGTATAGCTACTGAGCTGATTAATTTTTATTTTATTTTATTAGGAATAACAACAGCCAACAAGTATTACAGACTTAAGCTAGATATGTTTTAAGATTACTTAGGCCAAAAAAGTTATTCACAAATTTAACAAAAGTTTGCTTAGTAATTAGATTTAGTCTAGACATAGATAATAGATACTAAGTATATCTAATTTACGTGCCTATTATTATTAATTAACATAAGTAAGTAGTTAGGTACCAGTACTAATTTATTAACAGTACCAATCTTAATAACAGGATTAGATGCCATATTGAATCATATACACTCAATTTTATTACAAATACAATATTAAGTAATTTATATATACATACATACATACATATTATAATATGGGACTAAGTGCCGAGGTTTACGATTAAGGTTTAAGGCGACGGGTAGCCTAACTAGCGTCGTTACAGCAGCCGTGGTCACGAGCGGATTCATCGGACGAGCGAGTCCGCTCGTGACCACGGCTGCTGTAACGTAGCCGAAACGTCGAGCCAAATATGTGAGCACACAATGTTTTTTTTTTTTAATTTATTTTGCTCCTCTACAATCTCTGGCTACTCTCAAATCTTGACTGACCGGATGGCGCAATTGGTAGTCACCCTGCCTCTTACGCCAAAGGTCGTGGGTTCGATCCCCACCCTGGACAAACATTCGTGCGATGATGTGTGTTTGTTCGGTGTCTGGGTGTAATATATGTATTTGAGTATATATTTGTGTTCCTCTGTTGTCTGATATCTGTAACACAAGTGCTTAAGCTACTTAGTACGGAATCAGGTCAACGTATGAGATGTTGTGAGAATTATTATTATTATTACAATGAGTACACTGTTACATAAAAAACATACAAGACTAATTTAAGACTAAGTGTCACATTACTTAAAGAAAAGCACAACATGCACTAATATAGAAGAAAGTAATAATATAAACTAACTTATGGATGCGGCGCACCGCATCTCACTTTCAAAATATATATTTTTTTAATTTTGAGAGAAAAAAAAAATGCGAACAGACTAATGAGATGCAGCGGGCCGCTCCAACTCCTCACAGCTAATGCCAAGAACATTTTTTTTTAATTTATGAACAGATGTGAAGCTTAAATCTATATCGACTTCAAAATTATTATAAAAAGTGTACAATCGAGACAATGCAGAGTGTTTTCTAAGATTAGTACGACATTTAGGCAAACGAAACAGTTTGTTATTACACGAACATGTTGTTTCACATAATAAATATCGTGTTAATCCCCGTATTGATACATTATATTTATTTATTATATCAAAAGTGTGTTTTGCACAGGTCTCAGCCTGGGCGACTACGTTAAGTGGGAGGAGTGGTGGTACAAATACCAGGAGTGGCTGAAGCGAGAACGCGCCTACGAGCGCTGGGCCGAGGGCGAGGCGGGAACGGTCAGTACCTACATACCCTATATTGTACTTTATGGTGTAGTATTCGCCTTCTAAGTCGCATGAATCCGATTTTCCATATTTTTGAATCATTCGTTTTGGATGTTGCCAATATAATACGGTAAATTGAAATTCTAACTTCAATTCTATTCAATTTCATTTTAAAAACTACTTTGCACTGCCTTCCCTTATTACGAATACGATATTTCTTTCCTCTACCCAAAGGTTGTCTGGAAGAAATCGCTACAAGCGATAAGACCGCCTTATTGTACTGTCTGTTGCTTTTGTATCATGCTTGTATTTTGTTTTTGTGCAATAAAGAATTCCTATCTAACCATTCCTACATAAACTGGTTACTTCCGAATTGCAAACGGAACGCAAAAAACCATAGACTATTGGCTGAATATGAAAATCATTGCTCTTTTTTTGTCACAAAAAACTATGAATGTCACATTGTGTCAACTGTCAAAATCAGTCCAATTAAAGTTTTGTAATTTATAATATTTTGGATTCGGCGGGTAGGGCTAAAACAAGCCGCATGGGCTGATGCAATTCAAAGGTCTAGTGGTTTTTAGTGTTCGAATTTGGTGTTTATTTGTGCAGTGAAGTGCCGCAAAGTGATCCTAATAACAAGGATCGTTGGATTGTATCGTTTTTAGGGTTCCGTAGCCAAAATGGCAAAAACAGAACCCTTATAGTTTCGTCATGTCCGTCTGTCCGTCTGTCCGTCTGTCCGTCTGTCACAGCCGATTTACTCGGAAACTATAAGTACTACAGTGATGAAATTTGATGGGAATATGTGTTGTATGAACCGCTACAAAAATATGACACTAAATAGTAAAAAAAAGAATTGGGGGTGGGGCCCCCCATACATGTAACTGAGGGATGAAATTTTTTTTTTCGATGTACATACCCGTGTGGGGTATCAATGGAAAGGTCTTTTAAAATGATATAAAGTTTTCTAAAAAACATTTTTCTTAAAGTGAACGGTTTTTGAGATATCAGCTCTCAAAGTCGTAAAAAGTATGTCCCCCCCCCCTCTATTTTTATAACTACGGGGTATAAAATTCTAAAAAAAATAGAGGTGATGCATGCTAATTAACTCTTTCAACGATTTTTGGTTTGATCAAAGTATCTCTTATAGTTTTTGAGATAGGTTGATTTAACTGTAATTTTGGTTAAGTTATTGTGCTTACACTGAAAACGATGGCTGAACCTTATAAGATAGATCAAAAAATATACTACAGTATTGTACACCTTTAAAAATCCGCGATGATATAAAATCTTTATAATGTATATTTGCTGCTACGGAACCCTTTGTGCGCGAGCCCGACTCGCACTTGGCCGGTTTTTAACACTGCTATTGTGTGTCGAGTGAGTTGTCTCGTGACAACTTGCTTGGACCAAATAGAGTCTTAAAACCTGCGTTTGCTTTTAGAGTGATATCCGCTGAATCCGTAGGTCGATAAAACGTAAAACACCGGCGTTTTATTGAGTGACTGTGACTTTGACTGACTTCGACTGTTGACTACCTACTTCTTCTCAATAAGTTACTTGACATTGGCGAATTATCTTCGGGTAGAGCCATAATAATAAAAAAAAATGTTTATATGCTGGTTTTTATTGACAACTATTTTGACGTTGCTTCTACCGCTCGCTTTAAGTCACTCGACCATCGAGTGGGTGGGGTCACTCGTTGCAGACGAATGATTCAAAAATGCGGGATTTCGTATGTCGAAGGAAAATCAGTAGAAATCGTGCGCTTGTCACGTTGCCAACTCATACGAGTAAATTAAAAATGTCTCTTGATCCTCTTCTTGCGACAGGTCCACAGAGTTAGAATGTTTTGTATGTAAGCTGCAAGCAATGTTTTGTATTTTTTTTTTTTTCGAAACATACAATTACATTTGTCTTAAAGCATGTAATC
Organism: Marasmia exigua; assembly: GCA_019059595.1. Taxonomy (NCBI): domain Eukaryota; kingdom Metazoa; phylum Arthropoda; class Insecta; order Lepidoptera; family Crambidae; genus Marasmia; species Marasmia exigua. The sequence continues at coordinate 1,430,928 of CM032490.1, forward strand.
AGTATGTAAGCTCCTTTTTAAAATAGGCCGGGAACACATTAGCTATCTCTCTATTTCGCGGATGTTAATGGGCGGCGATGAATGCTCTCCATCACGTGATTCGTTTGTAGCCTCTCTAGCATTTAAAAAAAATACATCAAGACGAATCTCTCTTCTTCTTCAGCAGCATGCAGAGCATAATGCTTCTCCAATTTCTCTCTACTTTCTTCTGTCGTCGGTTTTCCTGGACCACGTTACTCCAGCTTGAGCCTTGATGTCATCGGACCATCTGGCAATTTGTCCGCCAACACTCCTCTTTCCGTATCTTGGTCTCCATTCAAGGACATCCTTGACGAATACGCCTTGACCAAGACGATTCCCTCTAATATGGTTGAGTGAAATGATGGCTGACACATTTCAAAAATTAAATACATCTCGGATCTCGGACAAGTATTGATTAGTGTCTGCGTCATCGGTCATTCATTCATTCATTCATAGTTAAATTGGGGGTGTTGTATTAAAAATTGACACATTTCAAAAACTTTATACATAGTGGTTCTCGGACAAGTATTGATTAGTGTCTGCGTCATCGGTCATTCATTCATTCATTCATTCATTCATAGTTAAATTGGGGGTGTTTTATTACGAATTGACACATTTCAAAAATTAAATACATCTCGGATCTCGGACAAGTATTGATTAGTGTCTGCGTGGTCGGTCATTCATTCATTCATCCATTCATTCATTCATTCATTCATAGTTAAATTGTGTCGGAATGAATGAACACCAGCGCCCTCTTTGATGCCTGCAATGTGACCCCCATCCCTAGTCATACCATACGTTGGTACATTGCCCATTACAGTACATTCATTCATTCATAGTTAAATTGGGGCGTTTTATTACGAATTGACACATTTCAAAAATTAAATACATCTCGGATCTCGGACAAGTATTGATTAGTGCCTGCGTCATCGGTCATTCATTCATTCATTCATTCATTCATAGTTAAATTGGGGGTGTTGTATTAAAAATTGACACATTTCAAAAACTAAATACATCTCGGATCTCGGACAAGTATTGATTAGTGTCTGCGTCATCGGTCATTCATTCATTCATTCATTCATTCATTCATTCATTCATAGTTAAATTGGGGGTGTTGTATTAAAAATTGACACATTTCAAAAACTAAATACATCTCGGATCTCGGACAAGTATTGATTAGTGTCTGCGTCATCGGTCATTCATTCATTCATTCATTCATTCATAGTTAAATTGGGGGTGTTTTATTACGAATTGACACATTTCAAAAATTAAATACATCTCGGATCTCGGACAAGTATTGATTAGTGTCTGCGTGGTCGGTCATTCATTCATTCATCCATTCATTCATTCATTCATTCATAGTTAAATTGTGTCGGAATGAATGAACACCAGCGCCCTCTTTGATGCCTGCAATGTGACCCCCATCCCTAGTCATACCATACGTTGGTACATTGCCCCTTCACTATTCTCTCTCGCAAAAACGTCAAACTCTATGGTTCACTCTCTGCTCCGCAAAAACGTATTATAAATGTGTAATCCATTAATATCAATAAAACTATCTGTTTATTTAGCTCAAATTAGCTTTTATTTCTACATTAAATTGGGGGTGTTTTATTAAAAATTTACACATTTCAAAAACTTAATACATAGTGGTTCTCGGACAAGTATTGATTAGTGTCTGCGTCATCGGTCATTCATTCATTTATTCATAGTTAAATTGGGGGTGTTGTATTAAAAATTGACACATTTCAAAAATTAAATACATCTCGGATCTCGGACAAGTATTGATTAGTGTCTGCGTCATCGGTCATTCATTCATTCATAGTTAAATTGGGGGTGTTGTATTAAAAATTGACACATTTCAAAAACTCAATACATCTCGGATCTCGGACAAGTATTGATTAGTGTCTGCGTGGTCGGTCATTCATTCATTCATTCATTCATAGTTAAATTGGGGGTCGTTTTATTACGAATTGACACATTTCAAAAATTAAATACATCTCGGATCTCGGACAAGTATTGATTAGTGTCTGCGTCATCGGTCATTCATTCATTCATTCATAGTTAAATCGGGGGTGTTTCATTACGAATTGACACATTTCAAAAATTAAATACATCTCGGATCTAGGACAAGTATTGATTAGTGTCTGCGTCATCGGTCATTCATTCATTCATTCATTCATTCATTCATAGTTAAATTGGGGGTGTTTTATTAAAAATTGACACATTTCAAAAACTCAATACATCTCGGATCTCGGACAAGTATTGATTAGTGTCTGCGTCATCGGTCATTCATTCATTTATTCATAGTTAAATTGGGGGTGTTGTATTAAAAATTGACACATTTCAAAAACTCAATACATCTCGGATCTCGGACAAGTATTGATTAGTGTCTGCGTCATCGGTCATTCATTCATTCATTCATAGTTAAATCGGGGGTGTTTCATTACGAATTGACACATTTCAAAAATTAAATACATCTCGGATCTAGGACAAGTATTGATTAGTGTCTGCGTCATCGGTCATTCATTCATTCATTCATTCATAGTTAAATTGGGGGTGTTTTATTAAAAATTGACACATTTCAAAAACTCAATACATCTCGGATCTCGGACAAGTATTGATTAGTGTCTGCGTCATCGGTCATTCATTCATTCATTCATAGTTAAATTGGGGGTGTTGTATTAAAAATTGACACATTTCAAAAACTCAATACATCTCGGATCTCGGACAAGTATTGATTAGTGTCTGCGTCATCGGTCATTCATTCATTCATAGTTAAATTGGGGGTGTTGTATTAAAAATTGACACTTTTCAAAAACTAAATACATCTCGTTAGAATAGTTATTTACAGGATTGCTACCATGTCGTACCTTATTTTTGAGTATCCGATATTTCAGCGCTGTTGCAAGCGCCATGGTCACGGAGTAACCATACGGAGTTACTCCGTGACCATGGCGCTTGCAACAGCGCCGAAATATCGGATACTCAAAAATAAGGTACGACATGGTAGCAATCCCGTAAATAACTATTCTAATGTTAGTGACCATGAAAGTTTAAAACAATAAATGCATCTCGGATCTCGGACAAGTATTGATTAGTGTCTGCGTCGCCGCCAGGTGCGCCGCGAGCGTCGGCGTCGGTGTCTGCGTCATCGGTCATTCATTCATTCATAGTTAAATTGGTGGTGTTGTATTAAAAATTGACACATTTCAAAAATTAAATACATCTCGGATCTAGGACAAGTATTGATTAGTATCTGCGTCATCGGTCATTCATTCATTCATTCATTCATTCATAGTTGAATTGGGGGTGTTTTATTACGAATTGACACATTTCAAAAACTCAATACATCTCGGATCTCGGACAAGTATTGATTAGTGTTTGCGTCATCGGTCATTCATTCATTCATTCATTCATAGTTAAATTGGGGGTGTTTTATTAAAAATTGACACATTTCAAAAATTAAATACATCTCGGATCTCGGACAAGTATTGATTAGTGTCTGCGTCATCGGTCATTCATTCATTCATAGTTAAATTGTGTCGGAATGAATGAACACCAGCGCCCTCTTTGATGCCTGCAATGTGATGCCCATCCCTAGTCATACCATACGTTGGTACATTGCCCCCTCACTATTCTCTCTCGCAAAAACGTCAAACTCTATGGTTCACTCTCTGCTCCGCAAAAACGTATTATAAATGTGTAATCCATTAATATCAATAAAACTATCTGTTTATTTAGCTCAAATTAGCTTTTATTTCTACATTAAATTGGGGGTGTTTTATTAAAAATTGACACATTTCAAAAACTAAATACATCTCGGATCTCGGACAAGTATTGATTAGCGTCTGCGCCGCCGCCAGGTGCGCCGCGAGCGTCGGCGTCGCGGCGGCCGGCACCGGCGCAGCTGAGGGCGCGCCGCCCCCGCCGCCGTCCACGCCGTGGACCTGTCGGGGGCGCCCCGCCGCTAGCCGGGCACCACCAGCCGGCGCCCACCCGCCGCCAGGTAACATACCGCTAGCCGCCACGCCGTGGACCTGTCGGGGGCGCCCCGCCGCTAGCCGGGCACCACCAGCCGGCGCCCACCCGCCGCCAGGTAACATACCGCTAGCCGCCACGCCGTGGACCTGTCGGGGGCGCCCCGCCGCTAGCCGGGCACCACCAGCCGGCGCCCACCCGCCGCCAGGTAACATACCGCTAGCCGCCACGCCGTGGACCTGTCGGGGGCGCCCCGCCGCTAGCCGGGCACCACCAGCCGGCGCCCACCCGCCGCCAGGTAACATACCGCTAGCCGGGCATCAGCCTACCAACACGCTCCAGCCGCAGGTACAGTAGCGCAGGGCCTACACTGTGTGAAATAAGATACCGCTAGCCGGGCATCAGCCTACCAACACGCTCCAGCCGCAGGTACAGTAGCGCAGAGCCTACACTGTGTGATATAAGATACCGCTAGCCGGGCACCAGCCTACCAACACGCTCCAGCCGCAGGTACAGTACGCAGGGCTACACTGTGTGGGATAAGATACCGCTAGCCGGGCATCAGCCTACCAACACGCTCCAGCCGCAGGTACAGTATCGCAGGGCCTACACTGTGTGAAATAAGATACCGCTAGCCGGGCATCAGCCTACCAACACGCTCCAGCCGCAGGTACAGTAGCGCAGAGCCTACACTGTGTGATATAAGATACCGCTAGCCGGGCATCAGCCTACCAACACGCTCCAGCCGCAGGTACAGTAGCGCTGGGCCTACACTGTGTGAGATCAGATACCGCTAGCGGGCACCAGCCTACCAACACGCTCCAGCCGCAGGTACAGTAGCGCAGGGCCTACACTATGTGAGATATGATACCGCTAGCCGGGCACCAGCCTACCAACACGCTTCAGCCGCAGGTACAGTAGCGCAGGGCCTACACTGTGTGAGATAAGATACCGCTAGCCGGGCATCAGCCTACCAACACGCTCCAGCCGCAGGTACAGTAGCGCAGGGCTACACTGTGTGAGATAAGATACCGCTAGCCGGGCACCAGCCTACCAACACGCTTCAGCCGCAGGTACAGTAGCGCAGGGCCTACACTGTGTGAGATAAGATACCGCTAGCCGGGCATCAGCCTACCAACACGCTTCAGCCGCAGGTACAGTAGCGCAGGGCCTACACTGTGTGAGATATGATACCGCTAGCCGGGCACCAGCCTACCAACACGCTTCAGCCGCAGGTACAGTAGCGCAGGGCCTACACTGTGTGAGATAAGATACCGCTAGCCGGGCACCAGCCTACCAACACGCTTCAGCCGCAGGTACAGTAGCGCAGGGCCTACACTGTGTGAGATAAGATACCGCTAGCCGGGCATCAGCCTACCAACACGCTCCAGCCGCAGGTACAGTAGCGCAGGGCCTACACTGTGTGAGATAAGATACCGCTAGCCGGGCATCAGCCTACCAACACGCTCCAATCGATTAGATTTCTAAACAAAATCTTCTCGGTTCTTAAAAATATCGATTAGGTTCAAAAGCAGCGTCTCACTTTTAATGTCAAAATATAATGAACAGTTTTCCAGTAGGTATTTTCGTGTGGTTTCTAAAAGCAACACTAGATGACGCTACTCTCACTATCAATTAAAACTTCCTTTTTTGTCTATGATAGTTATTTGATAAACCAACTATCATAATGACATTTACGGTCCTGCGATATTGAACTTTATTTTACCCATAAGAAAATGGAGTTAAAAGTAAACAAGTAAAATACATATTTTACTTGTTTATGAAAAGTTTGTTTTGAATCACTCTCTGTCATTTAAAATGTACATAGTACTAAAAATACATATTAACTGCGAAGTATTAAGATATTTAATGTAAAAAACCTAAAACAATTTTCTCATAAATTTGGGTCCACATGAAATATCATACCACACCTAACATTTACAGGGACTGATTGCGCCATCTAGCGAATCACTGGGAAATTTATAAATACCTACTGGAAAACTGCTCATTGTCATATTCACCTTCAGATACTGAATGGACGAATATTATATCAAATTTCTTTAATTGACTTCGAACCAAACGGGTTTGACAATTAAATGAGATTTTTTTGAAAATATTTGACAAATATGAGTACATACATTATTGTATGGCCGACCGTACATCACTCAGTGTGTATGAAACGTTTTATAGATAAGTTAATCGTATATTAATTCATCATCATCATCGTCATCCCATTTAAGTCCCCACTGCTGGGGCACGGGCCTCCCTCAATCACATGAGGGGTAATTGCCATACTCACCACGCTTGGCAGACGGGTTGGCGAGGGTTTTGATATAAATGCAGAGTTTTCCTTCTCTGGGTGCTGATGATCATGCCAGCAGCTTTACCTTAGTCGCCTTTTACGACACCTCGGTAAGAGTGAGGGTGGCCTATTCTACTCTGCCGGGGACCACACGGCCAGTTATATTAATTAAATAAATAAAAATCTTATGCATTGATCCAACTTTAACATCGTTCCGTTAGACAAATTAACATTTTATCGTATCACCTCAAAAATATATATTTTTTAAATAAAATGATCGTATAAAATCATTAATTTTTTTACAGGTACATTCGACTCCCAGCAAAAGGATGAAAATTTTCAAATTACAGTATCAGTGTTTCAAATTGAGTTTACTAAAAAGAGTTTTTATTTTGTTAAATTGTGGAAATAACTTGTCGACAATCTATGGTTTCTGTTTTTACGGAAATCCTTTTCAAATTTATCTCTAGAATCTATAGTACAGTTTTTTTTTACTTAATCCAAGGAGTGAGTGACCTGCGCCGGTTAGATTCTACAAGGGGAGGCGTCGGGTTAAAAATATATGGACAATTTTATGTGTTGTAGATTATATTATGTGGAAGTGTTAGATTTAAGAATTTTAAAGTACATACATACATGTTATTTACGGTGCAAAGTATTTAAGGTGACGGGTAGGGCACATTAGCGACGACAATGGATTTTAATTTTTAACTACTAAACTGGATCTATTTTCAACAATTTCGAGGTTACAACCTCTCGGCAAACACTTTAACTCATGCGAAAATTTCGGAGTCCAACGCAAACGCGAAAAATTGATTCACGCCAAAAGTGGCCGCTTTTGGCGTAATCAATTTTTCGCGTACAAAAACGGACCCAACATTTGTGCATGGTTATTTAATAAATAGTATAAGTGTTTGTTGAGAGGTTGTAACCCCGAAATTGTTTTAAATAGATTGTGCCCTACACGTCACCTTAAAGGAAATTGTCAGCTGGTTGATGCAAAATTACATCAGGATATTTTTGTTGAGATTTCGATGTATTTTTTTTTAAATCAGTGAAGCTGAAGTTGTAAGCTAATAGTTGTTATTTAGTTTTTTCAAGATAATCATGATCAAATGTTTATTTAGTATTTGTACATTAGGTACTTTGTATATAGCGTATATAATCTCACTTTCAATAAATAGACTAATTTATATTGTAATATCTGAGTTTAAGGCGACGGGTAGCCCTAACTAGCGACACTATTCGTTTTCAATTGTTAGCTACCAAACCGGATTTATTTTAAACAATGGACAACATTTCAAAATTGCTAAGCTCTGAAACAATAAATACCAATTCTTTATTTACTTTTCCGCTGCGCGAATATATATTTATTAATTTTTTATATTGCTTATTTACTGAGAAAAAAATTAAAAACTAAAAAACGTAAGATGACGTCATCGGACGGCAGAATGTAAAATATTTCTTTGCTTAGCACATTATAGTTTTAAATTTACGAAATGCCAAACCCATGACATGCAACAGTAAAAAAAAAGACAACTTGTCAACGTTGAATTAATGAATGAATGAATGACGTTGACAATGTTGACACTAGTATTATTTACCTTTGACAGTAGTACCTTTTTTTATTAAAACTATGATAAGCAAAGGAATATCGCCGTCCGATGACGTCATTTGGCGCTTACGTCTATTTAGAATTTTAATAATTATTTTATGCATGAAAATGGACAAATTTTGAAAAAAGACAAAATATGGGTCTGTTCATTTTATGTCTATTTTCATATAAAAAAACAATATGGACATATTAAAAATATGAAATGTTGTCCATTTCGGGGTTGTCCTCTCGGCATACACTCATACTATTTATTAATTAACCATGCACAAATGTTGATGCCGTTTTTGTGCGCGAAAAATTGATTTCCGCCAAAAGCGGCCACTTTTGGCGTGAATCAATTTTTCGTGTACAAATGTTGAGTCCGCATTTGTGCATGGTTATTTAATATAAATGCTGTAAGTGTTTGCCGAGAGGTTGTAAACCCGAAATTGTTTAAAATAGATCCGCTTTGGTAGCTAACAATTAAAATCGATTGGCGTCGCTAGTTTGCCCTACCCGTCACTTTAATAGAAGTAGTTATCTAGAATGTATGGGTAAAGCTTTCTATACGAGCTGGGATTAAAAATGAGTTCTGTATGTGGGTTTTTGTCGAAGCGTGACTGGAGTTATTGGTAACGTCCATTGAACTCTTACTTGTAAGATAATTCCAAGTCTTCTAACAATAATATTGTATGGGATATGCTTTTGGGCTCGCCAGGTCGCGTTCATATATTGTATTAATAGTAAATAAAATACTAATCTTATTATATAGTTATTTGATGATCAAGAAATAAATAAAATTATTTATAGAAAAAGTTGTTTTATTTGTAGATATACTCATATTGTCGTATTATATTTTTGCAAAAAATTTCACCGTTTTCGAGATAGTTGAGAAAAACTTCGCACGATAAAGATTATCTCTAAGACCCACGTATGTGATACGAGATGACGTCAGTCATCTCTAGTATATAAGCTTAAATAAATAAATATTTCACAACATCACATACATTGATCTGACTCCGAGATAGGTAGCTCAAGCATCTGTGTTACGGATATCAGAATCAACAGTGGGATTACAAATATATACGTATAATAATTTTCTTTTGTAAATACATAGCAAACACCCAGACCAATACAAACAAACATGTTCATGCACACAAATGTTTGTACTGTGCGGGGATCGAACCCGAAACCCTTGTATCAGAGGCAGCGTTCACTATCACTGATCCAAACGGGTCGTCAAATCAAAATCCAATCTATAATTTTAACAAAATCAAAATTGCCATTATCATATCAATTTCAACCAGGAGCCTAATTCTCGTGTTTGTGATATTTTGACAATATGGCGGATATCACTTGAAAACTATACAAAACACTTCCAATCGGGTCGTCAAGCTTGGAGATGTTCTCACATCATGCCATTTGCATTATTAATAATAAACCAGTTACGTATACAAGACTTGGTGCATCACTTCTTCCGGGCCACCAGCTGCCTCCCGGAGGACTGGTGGCCTACCAACGATATCCTACGGTCCCCGGCATAAATTTAAATATATGAAAGAAATAATTTCTGTGTGATAGTTGGCAGCCGAGCAGACTGCGCGGATCATAAGCGATTGCTGCCGCCCGTGGACACCCACAACACAAGAGTGGGTATGCGTTACCCTAGCCATAAGGTGTATTTTCGTTACCGAAAGAGCCGCATCTTTTATTTAACGTGTGTGTCTGTGGCACTGTATATAAGTTACTCTATGGTGACATCGTAGCTCCCGAACGGATGTAACGATTTTGATTTTCTTTTTAGAGTTTTCAATATTTATAACACCTGCATTGGGTTAGCTTTTTATTATGAATGACCCATTCATAATAAAAAGCTAACCCAATGCAGGTGTCTTTTTTCAGCCTGAAACAAACAGTATAAAAAAAATTGCAAAGTGCCTGAAACTTTCTGGCTCGCCTATCCATAAGTATTATTGAAATACGCTCTTCTGGAGATAGATTGATGCAGTGATGTCGTGGAGCACCTGGTTTTGTACCCTTGTGTACCCTTCAACCTCCAAGTCACACAAAATTATATAACTATAAACAATAAAGAAATCGCAGTAAGAAACCTTAGACTTGGCACTACTTTGTCCAGATTTAATTACTTTTTAGAGATAAACAATCAGCTCCATCGAGACTTGGCTAGTTTTTTACAGAATGTTTTTGGTGGGATACATACTTATAATACATAGAAAACACCCAGACCAATAGAAACAGTGTTTTAGTGTTTCACTACCACTGATCCAAACGGGTCGACAAATCAAAATCAGTATTTAATCTATAATTTTAACACAATGAAAATTGCCATTTTCAATGCAACTTCAATCGCGTGCGAAAAATCCGCAAGATGGCGTACTATAGACCTGAGGTTCATCTACAAGGTAATTGGGTATTTTTAGACGTGGTATTAGTATAGGATCCCGCTATACAACGACCTTCACCGAGATGCTTATTTGATGAGACGTATTTTTTATGTTATTAAATATGCCAATAAATATATCCTATATGGGTTGCCTAACAAATTTCAGTCCAGAGTATTTTTAATTAATAATTAAAAATTTTTTTTTTTTAAACATTGCACCGGTGTGATTATTTAATAAATTTGATACCAATCGAAAGTTTGAAGCCCATAGAATATGCAAACGTTAGGTTGCCTATTTTTATCCGGTCACAACCACGGGTTGCCAGGTGTAAACAGGTAAATCCATACAAGCATTTTGCAACGTTCTGATTATTGAATCAATTTTAGATAAAATGAAAGATTATTTCATAAGGAACACGGTGGTATAGGGTTGCCTGCGAAAAATCAGTCCCGAATTACGGTTGTCGAATTTTAAATAATAAAATATCGCTGCAAGTGAATGTGTGTGAGAGAGAGGTCCCAGACCAACCATCCCATGCGGTAGAAAAGGACGCAGCGTAGCAGCTGTTTAAAGCCGACCATTTAAAGAAGGAGAGTGCGCATGCTATTTGTGCTTGGAAATGAAAAGGATAGCGATAGACTCGTATATGCTATACATTATTTTGGAGTAGTTTGTCGCTATAGATACAAGTGAAAAAACGTGCTGCTATTTATTGTTGGAAAAAATGGCCAAAAAGTGTTTTTTATGTGATTCGGATGACGGAATAATTGATTTTGATGATGAAACTTTGAAAACTGTGCATTAAAGTTAGCTTTTCGTAAGAAAAAAAATTTTAAATACAGTTTTATTGAGCTACCCAGTGCGTCACTCCAATTTGTAGGTTATCATACCACGTGCTACAAAAAAGTGACTGTTTTGAATAAAAAATATAACGAAGAATTTCTTAAATTTATCGCTGAATATACAGTAAGTACATAATAATTGAATCTTAAAAATTATCTAAGCTAATACATTTTCTATATTTTTGTCATGTTGAAGTAATTGGTAGTAAAACTCACTTATGGTTTTTACCCGACTACGGCAAAGCAAAAGGAGGGTTATGATTTTGACAGGCTATGTATGTATGTATGTATGTATGTATGTATGTATGTATGTATGTTCATCTGTTTCCACGTAACTTCTTAACTACTTATCAGAATTCGACAAATGACATATCATTATAAGCGTCTTGATCGTCCGCTGGTTATAGGCTATATGAAGTTTCACAAAATCTAATGTGGCGCCCTCTAGCGGACAAAACATACAGAGTAAAAAAAATAAAGTTATGATAAATATGCCGTGTTTGGTATCATTTGAAAGCGCTTGACTTGTAAATTTTGAATATATATATATATTACTAGCACTTGGACACCAAAATAGTACAAATAAAATAAAAGTAAAAAAACTAAAACCCAACTACGACAAAAAACGTCGCTGAAAAAGTATAAAACAAGCCTTCGTTGTCAATTTATGCAATATTCACTATGTAGAGATAAAATTTCATGTTTGGAAAGGCGTAGTCACACGTTTAAATATCTACCCTTTGACAACGTGTGACTGCGGATTTCGCATAATTGATTAAAAAATAAAAAAATAAATAACTATTTCTCTATATTAATAATTAAATACTCGCAAATAATGTATAGCATATACGAGTCCTATCGCTATCCTTTTCATTTCCAAGCACAATAGCATGCGCACTCTCCTATTCTTTAAATGGGCGGACCTTTAAACAGCTGCTACGCTGCGTCTTTTCACCGCATGGGATGGTTGGTCCTGGGACCATCTTCTCTCATCACTACACATTCACTCAGCAGCGATATTTTATTATGTTAAAATTCGACAACCGTATGTCGGGACTGCATTTTTCGCAGGCAACCCTATAACCCACCGTTTCCTTATGAAATAAATACTTTCATTTTATCTAAAATTGATTCAATAAATCAAACGTTGCAAAATGCCTTGTATGGATTTACTGTTTACACCTGGCAACCCGTGGTTTTGTGACCGATAAAAATAGCAACCTAACGTTTGCATATCGATGGGCTTCAAACTTTCGATTGGTACAAATTATATAAATAGCAACCGGTGCAATGTTTTAAACAAAAACAAAAATATCATTATTAATTAAAAATACTCTGACTGAAAATTTGTTAGGCAACCCATATAGGATATATTTATTGCATATTTTAATAACATAAAAAATACGTCTCATCAACTAAAGCATCTCGGTGAGGTCGTTGTATAGCGGATCTTAGACTATCTGTCAACTGGGGGTTTTTCCGCGTGTGAAAAGATCCGCTAGATAGAGTGATTAATCGGAGTGCGGTCCATATACATGTTATTGGTTTATTTTTAAACGTGATCCCTCTTATTCCAAAACGTGGTTTAAAATAAATAGTGTGATTAATACTAGGAATAACTGAAGAACTAGAATAAACATTATTACAAAACTATGTTTAACGTCATTTAGTATATTATCTTTAATACATAAGGTAAACCACCCGGACCCCTAGTTTCAGCCACATTCGCGGGATATATTATAGTGCTCAAGTGTGTGCGCAAACACAAGTCTCTATTCCCTTACCTTGACATTCCGACGGGGCATGGAATTGGGCGCAGGACCAAAACGGCTTAACGTGCTTTCCGAGGCACGGGGGCACCATACCAACTTCCAGACTCCGGGCTAACATTAAGAATTTCCTACCGAAACTTTAGATACAAACTATATTACTATCGATATTAAATTTTTATCAATTCTATTGATAACGCCATTACAATCGATACTATCGATTGTTTAATGCCCGATACTATCGATAGTATTGTGTTTCCTTACAGAATTAATCAAAACCTTTTATAGTATCGATAGTTTGTGTTGTTTGATGTTTCGATATTACTGCTTGATTAAATGTGTCCGATATTATCGATAACTCTGCATTTATATCAAAACCCTCGCCAACCCGTCTGCCAAGCGTGGTGAGTATGGCAATTAACCAATACAATTTGACAGTTGTGTACAGACAGCCACACATCATATAGTATCGATAGACAGCTATGTTTCGATATTACTGCTTGATTGTCCGATACTATCGATTAAGGTGACGGATAGGGCACACTTGCGATGCCAATCGATTTGAATGCTTAGCTACTAAACCGGATCTATTTTAAACAATTTTGGGGTTACAATCTCTCGGCAAACATACTATTTATTAAAGCATGCACATATGTTGGGTCCGTTTTTGATCGCGAAAAATTGATTCACGCCAAAAGTGGCCGCTTTTGGCGTGAATGTTTGAAATGTTTGCCGAGAGATTGTAACCCCAAAACTGTTTAAAATTGATCCGGTTTAGTAGCTAAAAATTGAAACCGATTGGCGTCGCTAGTGTGCCCTACCCGTCACATTAATATTAGTGAAGTTAGGACCAGCGTTCCTGAAATAGGGTATAGTTTAGAAGAAGAACTGCAAACTTTACTATTGATTTTACTTTTGCTATCGATAGTCTATCGATAGATTATCGAAAAGCAACACTACCAGGTAGATTATTAGTGTGATGCCCTCGAGAAATTTATCGGGTATTCAAAAGATCACGGCGTTAGCTAAATTGGTGCCATTAGATATATTTTCGAAGCTAATTTCGATGCATTCTGATTGCTGATTGGAGTCGGCTAAGCGGCTATCGCGGGACCGGTTGAGGTCATTGCTTGAGGAAAACGGACCATATTGATATCGCCCCGTTACTGGGCACACGAATTGAAGAATTTTTCGACTTTTTGTCCCTTTATTTTTATTCTTTTCTCTTCGTGGGAGAGTCACACTTTGTGATAACACAGCCTCACAGAAAACCGGCGTGAAGCAGCATTGTGCTGTGTTTCGCTGCGTGAGTACGGGTTGGCAGCCCACTGGTGTCGCGGGTGTCCATGGGGGGCGGCAATCGCTTACCATAGGGTGATCCGTCTGCTCGTCTGCCATCTGTCACATAAAAAAAGCAACTTAATTCAAAAAAAGGTAAGAAAACTGTAATTTTTATGTTATTTTTTTTTTTATAGAAAGGCCAATCAGGATGACCTCACTCCGCCTGATGGTAAGCGGCCGTGAAATCCAAAAATGAGGCCGACAGGCACAGAAGAACTAACAAAGTACCCATTGTGTCTGCCATCCTCACCCTAATGGCCTGCTGAGATGCCGTTTCACGCCCCGCCTAAAAGACCCCGGATTGTATGTATTGTTATTTCAAATATCTTATTGTATCCTCATAACCCCTGGTCGGTTATGCATAGAACATCAATAAAAATCAATCGCATGTGTAAAAAAATATAAATTAATTGAAAAGAATCTGTTAAAATAATTAATTGAAATTTGAACACTTTTGAAATCGATGTACCTACAATAAAACTATTACTAAAACACATATACTTTCATATTTATAGACCACTGAAATTAGTATGTTTGCATATAGTTAGGTCCTGAGACGATTTGTTTGCTCGCGACTGCCTATGTTTGTGAGACAAATATAAAAAAAAAGAATATCCAATTACAGTTTTTTTGCCGAGTTTTCCCTGTAAGTAGTCGAATGACACTTGTGTTGGGATGTGTAATAAATGTTTATTTAATCACTGAGCTAATTGAGTGAGACGTGCACACTAACTATAGAAATACAAAAGATAACCAAAGCAATAAGGTAGACAGTTTGCATTGCATATAAGCATACTAAACTTGGAAACCTCCATCATCACTTAGTTGGATCGTTAAAAACAATGTACAACATTTCATATTTTTAACATGTCCATTTTATTTTTTTATATGAAAATAGACATAAAATGAACAGACCCATATTTTTTCTTTTTTCAAAATTTGTCCATTTTCATGCATAAAATAATTATTGAAATTCTTTTTATTCTAAATAGACGTAAGCGCCAAATGACGTCATCGGACGGCTGAATACAGCGATATTCCTTTGCTTATCATTGTTCTAATAAAAAAAAGGTACTACTGTCAAAGGTAAATAATACTAGTGTCAACATTGTCAACGTCATTCATACATTCAACGTTGACAAGTTGTCTTTTTTTTTGACAGTTACATGTCATGGGCTTGGCATTTCGTAAATTTAAAACTATAATGTGCTAAGCAAAGAAATATTTTACATTCTGCCGTCCGATGACGTCATCTTACGTTTTTTAGTTTTTAATTTTTATCACAGTAAATAAGCAATATAAAAAATGAATAAATATATATTCGAGCAGCGGAAAAGTAAACAAAGAATTGGTATTTTTTGTTTCAGAGCTTAGCAATTTTGAAATGTTGTCCATTCTGCCTCATTAGAATTTGATAATGTTTAGATACCTGCTTTTTACTTACCCCTTCCTCGCTTGTAGAGTTGTCCTTTAGGGAGTTGCCATAATGGCGGATTGCGAGCGGTTTCAAAGCGGAGCGACGATGCAGACCACAGAGTAGGTACCTACTTTAAAATGCAGACACGCCGTCGCGGGCTGCGCAGCGTTCACGCCGCGATGCGCAATGGATTCGCCGGCGTTTTTCTGCGTGGCCGCCACAAAAGGGTCACCAATTTGGGAATGATGATCCCATCAGTGAAACGCTTTTGCTCTGGAGATAACAGCCTTTATTCTTATCTTGTTTCAGACACTGTATAATTCTTTTTTTTTTTAATTATGGCTGCTACTGTGTTGCCCACGGCGAACACTTATATAACAATGCCAATGTCGAGCGATTAAAGAGACACGTTTTTAATGAGAAATTGACCGGTGTCAGGGTATTTTATTCACTCTGATTTTCATTTTTTAATTGAGGGTAAGTCAGTGAACCGATATGAATTGAGTCGGAGAGATCAAAACATAGAGAGAAGGTGTCTCCGGTCAAAGTGTCTCTCTGTACCATAGACACTTTGTTTGTGGAAACAATATAGGGCCTGTATACATCCGCCTACAGCGTTCAGACTTATCTCAGCGGCGAATCCGTCGCGCCTCCGTTGCGCATCCGCGGCGCGTACGCTGCGCATCCGCGACGCGTTCGCCGCGGTTTTAGGGCAGCCGCGATATTGCAGCGCATCGGGGATGTTTGCTGAATATGGGGTGGACTGTTGTTATGCAACGTTGCGTAAGTGGTTTGCGTCTCTCGTGCGCAGGATCCGTGCTAGTCCCTAACAGCTTCCTCAGACTATTTGCGAGTCGATTTGACTGTTAGAAAGAAAGAAACAAAGAAAATATTTATTATTATAGACATCACAACACAGAACATATAGCAATTATAAACAGAACACAATTTGGCACAAACAGAAAACAAAACATAAAACAATTAAAAATACATAAAATTAAAACAAAAGGAAAAAAAAACAAAACTATATTCAATCATGTCCAGACAGTGCCAAATGAATATTATGATGTGTTATGACGTCTAGTATAAATGGCCCTCACTCAGCTTATGTCACAGCCCAGACAAAGGCCATGACGCTGGTTTTCAGTGAGACCAGCTGAATGTTACTACATAACCATGCCGCGATGATTCATGTAGTGACTGCTTAATTTTCGTTTCAATTTTATTTAATTAATTAAATTTTAATGTACCTACGTCAATTATCAATTGTATTTTTTATGTGATCGGCGGCAGACGAGCAGACGGATCATCTGATTGTAACCACTGCCGCCGCCCATGGACACCTGCGACGCCAGTGGAGTCACAAGTAGGATTGGGCCTCCGGTACCCTCACTCACGCAGCGAAACACAGCACAGTGCTGCTTCACGCCGGTTTTCTGTGAGGCCATGGTATCATTCTGGTCGTACCGGCCTATTCATGCGGTGACGGTGGTCTTAAGAAGGAGGTACAAAAGAGGCTAAAGCTCACTCCATGAAAATGGCTCTTAAAAACATTCTCCCTTATTATAAATCGCAAACTAAGGTTAGTACCGGAACTAAACTCGTACCAGCCCGTTTTAACATTGCCTGTTGGAACGAGATGACATGAGCTGTACGGTAACAACTTTAGATCGCAATTTGTGTCTAATACGGTGGATTAACATACAAAAATAACACATCCTTCTATAGCCCACTAGTAAGGATGTGTCGCACGTATAATGAACTGGCGCGAGGTAGCGAAGACGTTGACGCTGTCGTTGACATTTTTGATCACAATTTCCCCAGATATAAAAAAATAATTTCTGATCTTCTTGCTGACAAGGGGCCCTCGTCCTCTTGTTATTAGCGACCTGATCGTTGTAATAATATTCAAGTCTTTTCATATATATATATATATATATATATTTTTATATTTTATAATTTAATTTTCAATGATATGTAATCGTTAATCATGTTGTGTACACTTGTTTAGGATTAAGGTCTAGATAAGCTATTTTAAATGTACTATTTCAATAATTACTGTGACGTTAATCTGTATGTGTACCCTAAATAAATAAATTAGAATTAACCCACCCAAAGCGTCTGCCACAAAATATGTACCACGGTGCCATATGTATGTATCTTCCCGCAAGCCATTTTCTTATGTTATCCATATTTCGTATTCTTTGCGCGATGCGCGCGCCCAGTGACAAACAAAGCGCGCGTAAAACGGACGCGTTCTGTTTTCAAATCCACCTCCGGAAACAAAATAAAAATAATTAAATTTGTATTTGGAAAATAAAATCTTCGAAACTATTATTTTTTTAATGTGAAATTGTAACAATGAAAACGAAATTAATAAGGTTTTAATGATTTTTAAATAAAAACCGGTTTTATTCTTTGTCTCCTTTAATTAATTCATAATGGTTTATAAATTTGCATTTTTATTGTGTTGTGTGGTTTATATGACCGCTGCTGATGAGGGTAAGTCTTAACGTGTTAATATGTAATCTTGTTCTATCTTTTTTTATATGATAGGTGGCAGACGAGCAGACGGATCACCTGATGGTAAGCGATTGCCGCCGCCCATGGACATGCGACACCAGTGGAGTCACAACTGCGCTGCCAACCTTTCCCCCGGATTGGGCCTCCGGTACCCTCACTCACGCAGCGAAACAGAACAGTGCTGCTTCACGACGGTTTTCTGTGAGGCCGTGGTGTCACTTCGGTCGAGCCGGACCATTCATGCCGAAGCGTGGCTCTCCCACGGTGGAACTATCTGAGTTTTCTTATGTACAGAAAACCACAATTCAGGTTACTATAATCTGTCAAAATTCCTCAATTGAAATTAAACCCAACGTGTTTGACATTAAGCTGAGAATCGATTGAAGAAAAGTCTTCTACTTAAAAAAAAAATATTTTTTAAGTACTTCAAAAAATTGTAACACTTTAGTACCATGTCAAAGTAACTGTTCTGCTTATTATAGTCAGTTTCTAAGGGGTACGAAAAAATGTCACTTTGACATGGTACTAAAGTGTTACAATTTTTTTTATGTAATACTTAGGTAGGCAGACGAACAGACGGATCACCTGATGGTAAGCAATTTACCATATTTACCATAATTTTTGTAATTTATTTATTTGTACTACTTTTGATGCTGATCGTACGTATAAAAATTGTATGGAATGTTTATAAGGAGAGCCTAATATTAATGTTCATAGATCTGTCCTGTCTCTTAGAACGATTCTCACCTTTATGTGAAACAAGTTTGGTTCAATATCAATTAAGGTGACGGGTAGGGCACACTAGCGACTAATTTTTAGCTACTACACCGGATCAACTTTAAACAATTTCGGGGTTACAACCTCTCAGCAAACGCTTATTCTATTTATTAAATAACCAAGCAAAAATGTTGAGTCCAACGCATACACGAAAAATTAATTCACGCCAAAAGCGACCACTTTTGGCGTCAATCAACAATTTATTAGATAAATAGTATAAATGCTTGCTTAGAGACTGCCGCTTCGAAATTGTTTAAAATAGATCCGGT
This sequence comes from Marasmia exigua, assembly GCA_019059595.1. Classification (NCBI taxonomy): domain Eukaryota; kingdom Metazoa; phylum Arthropoda; class Insecta; order Lepidoptera; family Crambidae; genus Marasmia; species Marasmia exigua. The sequence goes on from CM032490.1 coordinate 1,450,169, forward strand.
TTAAGCTAGCGGAGTTAACATTTTAAATCGATTGGTGTCGCTAGTGTGCCTTTTTTAGATTTAGTTTTAGCTTCTAAGCCGGATCTATTTGAAACAATTTCGGGGTTACGACCTCTCGGCAAACACTTATACTATTTATTAAATAACCATGCACAAATGTTGGGTCCAACGCGTATGCGAACAATTGACTCACGCCAAAAGCGACCACTTTTGGCGTGAATCAATTTTTCATGTACAAAAACGGACCCAACATTTGTGCATGGTTATTTTAATAAATAGTATAAGTGTTAGCTGAGAGGTTGTAACCCCGAAATTGTTTTAAATAGATCCGGTTTAGTAGCTAATAATTAAAGTCGATTGGCGTCGCTAGTGTGCCCTACCCGTCACCTTAATATGGTGCACCATTAGTATTTTATAGGAGCGCGTAAGGCATGGTCCGCCCATTGCACTCTAGGAGGGCTTCACTCAGTGGCGTAGCGTAGTGGGGGCGGCAGGGGCGGCCCGCCCCGGGCGGCACATTTTAGGGGGCGGCAAAATTTCACAATAAATAATAAAAATATTTGAACCATTTCATATTTTTAACGCAACTACAAAGGACCGATTGAAAAGAGCATTAAATTTTTCATTACTTATTCTGTAACGGATTTGGGGAATCCCCTTTCTTTGAATGATATTTTGTAGCGACTGCGAATTTTTTATTAAAAATTTATTTGCGTTTTATATTCAATTCTCCAGTTATTTAATTTTGTCAATCTGACGATCGACAGCTGTACCTAATCTGCCGTGATAGGTATTGTACAGTCGAGCTCACATCAAGCTATACACTCGCAGTTCAAGTTTCGATCTTATGCGTTTGATAATAAGAATGGTGCAAAGTCCAAAGTGTATAGGTTGACGCGTTCTTGAGTACCTGTTATAAAAATGTATCAGTGTATAATAAAGATGATTGTAAAACTTAGATAAACTTTTTTATTTAAATGTATGTTATGTAATGTTATAGTATACATTAAATTGAAATATCTAAATAAGAGGGCGGCAAAATTGTCTTCCGCCCCGGGCGGCCGACACCCACGCTACGCCGCTGGCTTCACTTCACTAGAGGCACCAAAAGTGTAACTTTTATTTCAAATCTTTTTTCTTGGTGTATTATTCAAGTATGATGTTAAATTTCTGTCATAAATTATTGTTATTGTAAACAGGAGACGCGTGCGTGAAGGACGGGAGATCAGGCTCGTGCGTCAATATCCGGAACTGCCAGAGCGCCATCCAGGACCTGAAAAACAGGAAGACGCCACAGGTACGGTTTTACCAATTTTATAAGTTACACCAATGCACCTGGGCATAGTGATAGAAACAGAGGCAAGGAAAGCTGCTCAAAGGCTAAAAATAGCAGGAATATGGGACGAAACCAAACCTCGAACCAGACACACTAAATGGAACGAGGCACCTCATCTCAACAGGATAACCATTGTTTATTATTATTTATGTAATGTAATAATATTAATATATAAAATATTGTATAATTCTGCCATTCTCAATTTCATTTGTTAAACTACTTTGCACTGCCTTCCCTTATTATTACGAATACGATATTTCTTTCCTCTACCCAAAGGTTGTCTGGAAGAAATCGCTACAAGCGATAAGACCGCCTTATTGTACTGTCTGTTGCTGTTGTATCATGCTTGTATTTTATTTTTGTGCAATAAAGAATATCTATCTATCTATCTATCTATATAACCCAAATGGGATATGACAAGATATGTCCCAGATATAGGTTTCAAAAGGATTTCAAGATAATCATACCAATCATAGTGGAAAAAGAACCCACCAAAACCTGAAAAGGACAGTCTGATCTGGTACATAGATGGTTCCAAGATGGAGACAGGTACTGGAGCAGGCGTTTACGGACAAAACTATGAAGAAAGTCAAAATATGGGAGAAATGGCAACAGTTTTTCAAGCTGAAACGTATGCCATAATCACATGTGCAAGGAGGAACATAAACCTTAAAGCAAAGAATCGTACTATATACATTCTTAATGACAGCCAAGCGGCACTGAAGGCATTGGCCAAGCCGAAAGTGGACTCTGGAATGTGTCTTCTAGGTAACGCTTATCCTAAACCAGGAGACTACAGGCACTTCAATCCGAAAGACATCGTGATGCTGATGAAGCGAATCTTTCGTGAGTAAGAGCGCAAAAGAATGGGGAGGTACCAAAGATCCCTTAGGGTCGACGTGCCCCATGAAAATGGCCCCCCCTAACAGTTAAGATAAGAAATGTACCTGGGCAAGGCTTACTTTCGAAGACTGCGGCAAAATCTTAAGGTGACGAGTAGGGCACACTAGCGACGCCAATCAATTTTAATTTTTAGCTACTAAACCGGATTGTTTTAAACAATTTCGGGGTTACAACCTTCTTCTTCTTCTTATTTTATTTGTGGCAATCAACTTCTCGACTGAGAATTACTCCTGCAATTATCATGTTTTAGATTTTAGGCATTATTAAGCGGGACAACCGAAGATAATTCGCCAATGTCAAGTAACTTATTGAGAACAAGTAGGTAGTCAACAGTCAAAGTCACAGTCACTCAATAAAACGCCGGTGTTTTGCGTTTTATCGACGGATTCAGCGGATGACACTCTAAAAGAAATCGCGGGTTTTAAGACTCTATTAGGTCCAAGCAAGTTGTCACGAGACAACTCACTCGACACACAATAGCAGTGTTAAAAATGATACAATCCAATCTAGCTTATAATTAGGATCACTTTGCGGCACTTCACTGCATAAATAAACACCAAACTTGCACACTAAAAACCACTAGACACTAATTTAAAACCTTTAAATTGCATCAGCCCACGCGGCTTGTTTTAGCCCTACCCGCCGAATCCGGGGTTACTACCTCTCGGCAAATACTTTTACTGTTTATTAAATAACCATGCACAAATGTTGGGTCCGTTTTTGTACCTACTCGTAAAATTGATTACCGCCAAAAGCGGCCACTTTTAGCGTGAATCAATTTTTCGCGTATAAATGTTGGAACCGCATTTGTGCATGGTTATTTAATAAATAGTATAAGTGTTTGCCGAGGGGTTGTAACACCGAAATTGTTTAAAATAGACTCGGTTTAGTAGCTAAAAATTAAAATCGATTGGCGTCGCTAGTGTGCCCAACCCGTCACCTTAATTAATTCAATAATGATTCGAACGTTTTTTTGGAATTCCGTTATTTCTACCGCATCGCTTCTTAAGTCGATTTTGAGTTTGGAAAAACACATCGCCAGATTGAAAACCAGTTCAACATCTAGGCAATGAATTTTGGTCAGTTGTAATTGCTAACAACTTCCTGTTATGATACTGTTTTTAAAAAAACTTCTTTTGGCCACTTGGGTAAATGAGATACCGTCCCATTATGTTTTTATGCATTTGTTTTACCCAATTCTTTTTTTATAGTGACACAGTCTTAGATTAAGGTGACGGGTAGGGTACACTAGCGACGCCAACCGATTTTAATATTTAGCTACACCGGATCGGATCTATTTTAAACAATTTCGGGGTTGCAACCTTTCGGCAAATACTTATACATACTATTTATTAAATAACCATGCACAAAAAGCGCCACTTTTAGCGTGAATCAATTTAACGCATACAAAAATGGACCCAACAGTCCAGATACAGTACAGAGTTTTTTTTATAAATTATCTACGTATATATTATTGGGTATGTATGTATTGTTTATTATTATTTATGTAATGTAATAATATTAATATATAAAATATTGTATAATTCTGCCATTCTCAATTTCATTTGTTAAACTACTTTGCACTGCCTTCCCTTATTATTACGAATACGATATTTCTTTCCTCTACCCAAAGGTTGTCTGGAAGAAATCGCTACAAGCGATAAGACCGCCTATTGTACTGTCTGTTGCTGTTGTATCATGCTTGTATTTTATTTTTGTGCAATAAAGAATATCTATCTATCTATCTATCTATATAACCCAAATGGGATATGACAAGATATGTCCCCAGATATAGGTTTCAAAAGGATTTTCAAGATAATCATACCAATCATAGTGGAAAAAGAACCCACCAAAACCTGAAAAGGACAGTCTGATCTGGTACATAGATGGTTCCAAGATGGAGACAGGTACTGGAGCAGGCGTTTACGGACAAAACTATGAAGAAAGTCAAAATATGGGAGAAATGGCAACAGTTTTTCAAGCTGAAACGTATGCCATAATCACATGTGCAAGGAGGAACATAAACCTTAAAGCAAAGAATCGTACTATATACATTCTTAATGACAGCCAAGCGGCACTGAAGGCATTGGCCAAGCCGAAAGTGGACTCTGGAATGTGTCTTCTAGGTAACGCTTATCCTAAACCAGGAGACTACAGGCACTTCAATCCGAAAGACATCGTGATGCTGATGAAGCGAATCTTTCGTGAGTAAGAGCGCAAAAGAATGGGGAGGTACCAAAGATCCCTTAGGGTCGACGTGCCCCATGAAAATGGCCCCCCCTAACAGTTAAGATAAGAAATGTACCTGGGCAAGGCTTACTTTCGAAGACTGCGGCAAAATCTTAAGGTGACGAGTAGGGCACACTAGCGACGCCAATCAATTTTAATTTTTAGCTACTAAACCGGATTGTTTTAAACAATTTCGGGGTTACAACCTTCTTCTTCTTCTTATTTTATTTGTGGCAATCAACTTCTCGACTGAGAATTACTCCTGCAATTATCATGTTTTAGATTTTAGGCATTATTAAGCGGGACAACCGAAGATAATTCGCCAATGTCAAGTAACTTATTGAGAACAAGTAGGTAGTCAACAGTCAAAGTCACAGTCACTCAATAAAACGCCGGTGTTTTGCGTTTTATCGACGGATTCAGCGGATGACACTCTAAAAGAAATCGCGGGTTTTAAGACTCTATTAGGTCCAAGCAAGTTGTCACGAGACAACTCACTCGACACACAATAGCAGTGTTAAAAATGATACAATCCAATCTAGCTTATAATTAGGATCACTTTGCGGCACTTCACTGCATAAATAAACACCAAACTTGCACACTAAAAACCACTAGACACTAATTTAAAACCTTTAAATTGCATCAGCCCACGCGGCTTGTTTTAGCCCTACCCGCCGAATCCGGGGTTACTACCTCTCGGCAAATACTTTTACTGTTTATTAAATAACCATGCACAAATGTTGGGTCCGTTTTTGTACCTACTCGTAAAATTGATTACCGCCAAAAGCGGCCACTTTTAGCGTGAATCAATTTTTCGCGTATAAATGTTGGAACCGCATTTGTGCATGGTTATTTAATAAATAGTATAAGTGTTTGCCGAGGGGTTGTAACACCGAAATTGTTTAAAATAGACTCGGTTTAGTAGCTAAAAATTAAAATCGATTGGCGTCGCTAGTGTGCCCAACCCGTCACCTTAATTAATTCAATAATGATTCGAACGTTTTTTTTGGAATTCCGTTATTTCTACCGCATCGCTTCTTAAGTCGATTTTGAGTTTTGGAAAACACATCGCCAGATTGAAAACCAGTTCAACATCTAGGCAATGAATTTTGGTCAGTTGTAATTGCTAACAACTTCCTGTTATGATACTGTTTTTAAAAAAACTTCTTTTGGCCACTTGGGTAAATGAGATACCGTCCCATTATGTTTTTATGCATTTGTTTTACCCAATTCTTTTTTTATAGTGACACAGTCTTAGATTAAGGTGACGGGTAGGGTACACTAGCGACGCCAACCGATTTTAATATTTAGCCACACCGGATCGGATCTATTTTAAACAATTTCGGGGTTACAACCTTTCGGCAAATACTTATACATACTATTTATTAAATAACCATGCACAAAAAGCGGCCACTTTTAGCGTGAATCAATTTAACGCATACAAAAATGGACCCAACAGTCCAGATACAGTACAGAGTTTTTTTATAAATTATCTACGTATATATTATTGGGTATGTATGTATTGTTTATTATTATTTATGTTATGTATATTATTAATATATAAAATATGTATATTTCTGCCATTCTCAATTTCATTGACGACCCGTTTGGAACAGTGATAGTGAACGCTGCCTCTGGTCCAAGGGTTGCGGGTTCGATCCCCGCACAGTACAAACATTTGTGTGCATGAACATGTTTGTTTGTATTGGTCTGGGTGTTTGTATGTATTATAAGTACCTATGTATTTACAAGAAGAAAATTATTATATGCATATATTTGTAATTCCGCTGTTGATTCTGATATCCTTAACACAGGTGCTTGAGCTACCTATCTCGGATTCAGATCAATGTATGTCATGTTGTGAAATATTTATTTATTTAGACCCCCCTTTCCCCTCCGATTGGACCTCCGGTATCGTCACTCACGCAGCGAAACACAGCACAGTGCTGCTTTACGCCGGTTTTCTGTGAGGCCGTGGTATCACTCCGGTCGAACCGGCAATATCGATAATTTAAAAAACTTAGGATTGTGTCCTGCATTCAAATTAATAAGACTTATAGACGAATGGTAGAGCCGTACAGGAAGGAAACAGGGGTTTTCTTATGTAGGTATTGCACAATACCCATGATATAAGGAAAATATGGAAAATAACAAGTTTTTCAAAATGTATATACGTTGATCGATTTCTTACTCGTTTTAGATCGTTTAGATAAGGGAAGTCGGGGGAATTGGCACCACTTAAGGAAAACGACGAATAACTTTTGTTGTATTGAGTATTATATTATTTTATTTCGTATTTTGTATACTACTACTAATCAGCCTTAAGTCCTCATCTTCAAAATTACAATTGCAATACGACTTTGGACGTACTCATCATTAAAAAAAAATAGGTTTGGCTCTCATTTCCCGAGGGTTGGGGTAACAAGAACCAGTGTATGGGGTAATAAAAACCATTGGGAAATGGTAGCCACAACTTCAAAACAAGTATTTCAAACATAAAATCATAAACTTTAAAACGTAACAATACCAAGACAAATAAGCCTAACGACATTCATCATTAAACATTATAAAAAACCATCAGTGGGTTAATGGGAGCCAGTCGGTTCCCATTACCCCAAAGGATATATTTCGGATTACAATGACATTATGGAAACACTGTTGAGAATTTACAAATAATTATTACTGTATCACAATCTCTAATTATCACTTTCAACACTACAGAGCACAGAACTTAAAAAACAATGTCACAACTATTTTAATTTCGTCCTCGAAAATTGGTAAAAATTCCATTCGTCCAATTTGTAGGTGCGAAGTGAACTGAGACCGATGCGGGCGTGCCGCGCGTACTCCCCCCGCACCCCTTCATCCTTTCATCTCTATCTAGTATAATTATGGCCAAATCAGGCTGGTTCCCATTCCCCACTGACTTCCACTCCCCCCTGTTTCCCTACTTTTTTATTACTCGTTTTAGAAATACATATGTGCACTTTAATAACTTACTTAAATAGTCCACGTTTGATATATAACATTAGTTAAGGTGACTGGTAGGGCACAATAGCGACGCCAATCGACTTTAATTTTTAGCTACTAAACCAGATCTATTTTAAACAATTTCAAACACTTATACTATTTATGAAATAACCATGCACAAACGTTGGGTCCGTTTTTGTACCGATTCACGCCAAAAGCGGCCACTTTTGGCGTGAATCAATTTTTCGCGTACGCGTTGGAATAAAGCTCCTAATTTTTTTTACAGATTTGTTCGTTCATCGGTTCAGATCCCGTGGTATGCTGCACAGATGGCTCCCCCCTGCCGAAGCCCACTCCTGCGCCCACACCGGCTCCTACGCCAGCACCCACGCCAGCACCCACGTCTGCTCCTATCATAAAGTGAGTTCCTATCGATTCTGTTACCAACAACCAATATTTGACCCTTCACCAACATAAGTAATTGTCACATGAACGTTTCGCCAACAGGATGTTTCAATGTCGTCATCATCATCATCATCAGCCTGTATTTTGTTTCCACTGCAGGGTATAGGCCTCCTCCTGTGCTCGCCACTCGGCAACGGTCCCGTGCCAGCCTCGCCCAGGTCTCACCCACCGCTCAGTATATGTCGCCAACCCATCTCTATTTCGTTTCCCTTGCCTCGGCCACCAGTGTGTTATGGATTGGCTCCATCTACCGTCTAATGTTGTACCAATATAATATTATGTATGTAGGACACGGAATGATAAGGCCGAATCGCGTGAATAAATATTTAATTCCCAAAAGAGAAAAAAACCAAACTTATCGTCTAAGCGCCATTACAGAAGAGAGAAACAAGTGCCTGCTAGAAATATGAAGATCGGCGTCTCTTTCTACCTCTTTCACACCTACAGTCACACACACCTCAACTTCAACTCATTCATTCTATCATCTCCTTCATTCATCTTCAGTTCGTTCTTAATCATTCGCTGCGTTCACTCAATTATTAATAAACAATATTTCATTAGGCTGCGTTCGTCAACATTTTACTCCTACATGTAATCAGATCTTCGTTCTGTGGCTTCGCTTGATCGGCTCGGGCTGACACTAGTTCTATTCTAACCTAACCCATTTTAACCTAAACCTGACTCATCGTCGTCAGCCCATTTAAGTCCCCTGGGGCACGGGCCTCCCTCAATCACATGAGGGGTAATTGCCATACTCACCACGCTTGGCAGACGGGTTGGCGAGGGTTTTGATATAAATGCAGAGTTTTCCTTCTCTGGGTGCTGATGATCATGCCAGCAGCTTTCCCTTAGTCGCCTTTTACGACACCTCGGTAAGAGTGAGGGTGGCCTATTCTACTCTGCCGGGGACCACACTGCCAACCTGACTACTTTCAAGGGCTCCGGCTATTTAATATTAGCAAAAACTGACGTGGAGCAGTATTGTGTTTCGCTGCGTGAGTGAGGGAGGCCCAATATTTTTTTATAACATCTCATATGTGAAAAGCCGTGTGGTCCCCGGCAGAGTAGAATAAGCCACCCTCACTCTTACCGAGGTGTCGTAAAAGGCGACTAAGGTAAAGCTGCTGGCATGATCATCAGCACCCAGAGAAGGAAAACTCTGCATTTATATCAAAACCCTCGCCAACCCGTCTGCCAAGCGTGGTGAGTATGGCAATTACCCCTCATGTGATTGAGGAAGGCCCGTGCCCCAGCAGTGGGGACTTAAATGGGCTGATGATGATGATCTCAAATTTGTAACAAACATGTATGCAATTAATAAATAAATAAATAATCCGGGGGAAAGGGGGGTTTAAAGGTTGGCAGTGCACTTGTGTCGCGGTGTCCATGGTGGCGATCGCTACATTCTCATGACTCTGACTCAAAAGCAATTAAAAAAATATCTTTAAAAAAATGTTTGACTCATAGCTAAATGACTATGCCGCATTGTTTTAAGGAAAACCCCATACGATATTTTCTTAATTATTATGCATACAAACAGTGCGTTTTTCTGCCATAAGGTCATTGCGAAGGCCAGACCGCAGTCACTTCACTGTATAGTTGATATTTTTAATGGCAATTTATTCTTAAGGTGACGGGTAGGGTACACTAGCGACGCCATTCGATTTTAATTTTTAGCTACTAAACCGGATCTATTTTAAACAATATGTTAAGAGAAATTGTTTAAAATTTCTGCCAAGGCAAACACTTATAACTATATATTAAATAACCATGCACAAATGCTGGGACCAAGGCGTATGCGAAAAATTGATTCACGCCAAAAGCAGCCACTTTTGGCGTGAATCAATTTATCGCGTACAAAAACGGATCCAACATTTGTGCATGGCTATTTAATAAATAGTATAAGTGTTTTCCGCGAGGTTGTAACCCCGAAATTGTTTAAAATAGATCCGGTTTAGTAGCTAAAAATCAAAATCGATTGGCGTCGCTACTGAGCCCTACCCGTCACCTATTTCGGGGTTACAACCTCTCGGCAACCACTTATACTGTTTATTAAATAACCATGCACAAATGTTGGGTCCGTTTTTGTACGCGGAAAATTGATTCACGCTAAAAGTGGCCGCTTTTGGCGGTAATCAATTTTTCGCATACGCGTTGGACCCAACATTTGTGCATGGTTAGTTAATAAATAGTATAAGTGTTTTCCGAGAGGTTGTAACCCCGAAATTGTTTAAAATAGATCCGGTTCATAAGCTACAAATTAAAATCGATTTGCGTCGCTAGTGTGCCCTACCCGTCGCCTTAAGTATGTTATTCACTTCATTGTAATTACTAGACTCCCCAAATCAGCGGATTTCTTCAAAGCCGTCGTTTCGCTTGGACCATGATTCGGGATTTGGAGATTCCCGATACCTAATGCTCACCACGCTTGGCACACTCTTACCGAGGTGTCGTAAAAGGCGACTAAGGTAAAGCTGCTGGCATGATCATCAGCACCCAGAGAAGGAAAACTCTGCATTTATATCAAAACCCTCGCCAACCCGTCTGCCAAGCGTGATGAGTATGGCAATTACCCCTCATGTCATTGAGGGAGGCGCGTGCCCCAGCAGTGGTGACTTAAATGGGCTGACAATGATACCTAATGAGGTTTTCGGGACGAAACCGATAATCTTATTTCGCTTGTTATAGGCCACAGCCAGGGCCTGTAGGTGGCAGCACAGAGCGGTGTGAGCCGCTCGACCCCAAGCTCACGTCCAACAAGACAGGCCAGAAAGCATGGGATAGTAAGTATTTACCCGACTACGGCGAAGAAAAAAGGAGGGTATGACCTGTATGTATGTATGTATGGTTGTTCATCTGTTCCCTCATAACTTCTAAACTAATTGTCATATTTGAACAAATGAGGTGTCGTTAGAAGCGTCTTTATAATAATAATTATAATTCTCACAACATCTCATACGTTGACCTGATTCCGTACTAAGTAGTTTAAGCACGTGTGTTACAGATATCAGACAACAGAGGAACACAAATATATAATTAAATACATATATTACACCCAGACACTGAACAAACACAAGTGTTCATCGCACGAATGTTTGTCCAGGGTGGGGATCGAACCCACGACCTTTGGCGTAAGAGGCAGGGTCACTACCAATTGCGCCATCCGGTCAGTCAGTCCGGTCTTGATTGTCTTCTGGTTATAGGAGACATGACGTGACGTTAAATTTACTACAGCGCCCTCTAGGGGACTTAGAGTAAGAAACTAAAAAAAAATTTGCTTGACGGTAACGTTTTTTAACACATTTCATTTACATAAGTAAAAATATGTTAAATAAAAATAAAGTTTAAAAACTAAAATCCGACTACCAAAAAAACACGCTCTAAAAAGTACGAAACAAGAAAATTGTCTCTGCTGATATTATTATGCCGTATCGCCGTGGTCGTATGCCACCTACTGTAGCAAAACAGATTCATTATAATAATAAAATTAAAATCTATGTGTGGTGGTGGGGAGTTTCAAGGTTGGTAGCGCATTTGTGATGGTGTTGCGGGTGTCCATGGGCGGCGGCAATCGCTTACCGTCCGTCCGCTCGTCTGCCCTCATAATGTATCATGTAATGTTATTGTCTTTTTTAATACCTACCTTCGTTGTTTCTGACTTCTGTAGCACAAGGAAAAACCTTAAAAATAGGGATGGAGACTCCAAGCATAGCCCTTTCCATTGCTTTCTGGGTGACTGAGCCTTCTTGAAGTGACGGATAGGGCACACTAGCGACGCCAATCGATTTTAATTATTAGCTACTAAACTGGATCTGATTTAAACAATTTCGGGGTTACAACCTCTCGGCAAACACTTATACTATTAATTAAATAACCATGCAAAACTGTTGGGTCAAACGCGTACGCGAAAAATTGATTCACGCCAAAAGCGGCCACTTTGGGCGTGATTCAATTTTTCGCGTACTAAAACGGACCCAACATTTGTGTATGGTTATGTAATTAATTGTATAAGTGTTTGCCGAGAGGTTGTAATCCCGAAATTGTTTAAAATAGATCCAGTTTAGTAGCTAAAAATTAAAATCGATTGGCATCGCTAGTGTGCCCTACCCGTCACCTTAAGCGGCTCATTCTTGCGGTTTTGGAGATTGTAGGCCTTATTTCTTAGCCTTCGGTAGTAAATTATTTTTTTTCCCCTCAGTGTGCGTGGAGTATCAGCAGAAGCTCGTGTATCCATGTAAGCGGTCGGTGGCGCTGGGCGGCGGGTTCAATCGCCAATACCTGTGCCACCACAACGCCGACGAACTCATCATAGGGGGGGAGGACGCCGCTGAGAACGAGTTCACACACATGGTGAGGAATTGGGAACGTTTTTAACCCCCGACGAAATCACAACGGGGTGTTATTAACCCCCGATGAAAATGCGACGGGGTGTTATTAACCTCCGCCGAAAACACGTCACGGTGATATTAACCTCTGACGAAGACCCGACGGGGTTTATTAACCCCTGACGAAAACACGACGGGGAGTTACTAACCCCCGCCGAAAATACGACGGAGTGTTATTAACCCTCGCCTAAAACACAACAGGGTGTTATTATAAGTTTGATGTGTGTGTGTGTCTGTCTATGGCATCGTAGCTCCAGATTTTGATTTTGTTTTCTTTATTTGAAAGACGAATTGGTCGGGAGTGTTCTTAACTATGTTTGATTGAAATTGATCCAAAATGGCCGCGGCTACAAAATGTTGGATTAACATATTTTGTCATAATCATAATAATTTATTCATTCATAAACATGGGTAAGTGTGTCAAAACCACTCTCGATATTAAGTATCAAATAAAAGAGCTTAAATAGTAAAATACAAGACAATAAATAATGTCATATCCAAGATGGCCGCCCCAAATAGAAATATGAATTCATATCTAATATGCTTGAGTGGGGGTGTCTATTGTAAGCGGGAACTGATTTGTATTTAAATAACAATAAAAATTAGGGACTCCCTTCGAAAACAAAAAAAATATTTGAAAACCAGCAACTAAAAATAATAAAAAGTGAAGTTGATCGTCCTAAGTATGATTTTTTTTGCTTAAGGTGACGGGTATGGCACACTAGCGACGCCAATCGATTTTAATTTTTAGCTACTAAACCAGATCTATTTTAAACAATTTCGGGGTTACAACCTCTCGGCAAACACTTATAATATTTATTAAATAACCATGCAAAAATGTTGGGTCTAACGCGTACGCGATAACGCCAAAAACGGCCACTTTTGGCGTGAATCAATATTTCGCGTACAAAAACGAACCCGACATTTAAGTTTCATTTCATTTATTGCCGTTACATTTACAGGTAACAAATAAATATAAGATTCAATGCTATTTTACTCTTATGAGAGTTGGATGGGTGGTCAAAATAAGATATTAATATAATATTATGTATCATCATCATCATCATCAGCCTATCGCAGTCCACTGCTGGACGTAGGCCTCTCCAATTGTTCGCCACCGTGATCTAGCCATGACTTCTCGCATCCAGCTCTCGCCAGCCATCCTGCGCAGATCGTCCCCCCACCTAGCCAGAGGGCGCCCTACATTACGTTTGCCAAGACGCGGTCTCCACTCTAGAACTCGTTTACCCCATCGGTTGTCGGTTCTGCGGCTAATATGGCCAGCCCACTGCCACTTAAGCTTGCTAATCCGGTGAGCAATGTCGATGACTTTGGTTTTATGCCGGATTAAGTATGCGTAATTTTTTTTATGTGATAGGCAGGCAGAAGAGCAGACGGATCGCGTGATGGTAAGCGATTGCCGCCGCCAATGGACACCTGCGACACCAGTGGAGTCAAAAGTGCGCTGCCAACCTTAAAACTCCCCTTTCCCCCGGATTGTCTTAATTATATTATCAAGTCATTGGTTCTTAATTAAATTATTTGCTGTAGGTGCTGCTGGGCTACGGATCGGACGAAGCCGCAGTGCAGTGGCAGTGCGGGGGCTCTCTGATCAGTGACCAATGGGTGCTCACTGCGGGCCACTGCATCGGCAGTAGGGAGACGTGAGTAATAATATCCACCAACCGATTACAGCTACGGCGGCCAAACTCAACGATCGGCCACGTACACAGGAAATATTTTAGTGCTCAAGTGTGTGCGCAAACACAAGTGCTCTCTATTCTCTATTCCCTTACAGTCACATTTTGATAGGATGTGTGACACGACTGGAGAGGAATCGGGCGTAGAACCAACGGCTTAAGGCGACGGGTAGCCTAACTAGCGACACCATTCGTTTTTAATTGTTAGCTACTAAACCGGATCTATTTTTAACCATTACGGGGTTACAACCTCTCGGCAAACACTTATACTATTTATTAAATAACCATGCACCAATGTTGGGTCCGTTTTTTGTACGCGAAAAATTGATTACCGCCAAAAGTGGCCACTTTTAGCGTTAATAAATTTTTCGCGTACTACTGTTGGGTCCGCATTTGCGCGTGGTTGTTAAATAAATAGTACAAGTGTTTGCCGAGTGTTTGTGACCTCGAAATTGTTTAAAATAGATCCGGTTTAGTAGCTAAAAATTAAAATCTATTGGCGTCGCTAATGTGCCCAACCCGTCACCTTAACATGCTTTCCGAGGCACAAGGGTACAATACCGCCAACATCCAGACTCCGGGCTGACACTAATTTCTCTACGAAAACTTAGGTACAAATTTTTGTCCCAAACCGGTGGTCGAACCCGAACAGCCTGTTTGATTTTTGCTTTTAATTTTAATAAATGTATTTTATCAATACATACACAATAATAATTAGCGAATTATTGACAGCTGGTCGAGATGCTTCTTATAAAACATGAAATTGTTGATATTGGCGTTACCTTCTTACCAGCATTATATTACAATTCATTCATAGAAACATTTGATCTTATTTCAAACACATTATGTACCTATGGTTAAGTAAATATGTAATTATTTCAATGTAATTTAGGTACCTGCTTATGTTTTCTATGTTTGCAAGGCAACTCTAATAATACCTACTGATATGGTGATAAATTACACTTAAACACTTCGATAATAATGAATGTAAATGCGCCATGGGGCGCTGATTTCAACAGAAAAGTTACCTGTCATTTGTACATGCATTCGCGACATCATTGAAGGTTTGCAGGTCGTATTTCTCTACAAGACAGTTTGCTTTCGTTCTCAGACTTCATAATATCGGTAATTCGTTTGTTGGCTTAAGTATTAAGATATTTAATAAGATACCACAAAATGTCATTAACCTATCACTGGATAAGTTTAAGTCTCATATTAAAACCTGCCTAATGAAGAAAGGTTACTATAGTGTACAAGACTATTTAAATGATAAGGATTCTTGGTCATGTTAATTGATTAATCTTTTGAGTTGTTATTCATAGTAGTCTATTAACTTTCATAATGGACAACATTTCAAAATTGCTAAGCTCTGAAACAAAAAATACCAATACGGTACATGACAATTTTTTTTTTATTTTTGCAATCAAAAGACCTCTCAATGATAGAAAAATCACTTGATTCTCATTTAAACCACCTGAGATATCACAACTTTAAAATCACATTATTTTGGGCAAACCCAAAACGCTCCCTACAAATGGCTACTAAGATGTGACGTCACACTTAAGTATTTTGTATGCATTTCATTTGAATTTTGTATGGTAGCTATATCAAATATTTCGTTTATGTCAATGGTTCTATTATAATAATTGGTGCAAATTGTATGGGTTATTTAATGGTATAATTATTTTTTAATAATTTCATAGTTATAAAATGGACTTGCCCATGAATCTTTGAATGACCATAAAACCGGCTAGACGTTATATTTTTAATTGAGAATTTTTGCTATTGGCACATATTTACCTAAATTTTGATAAAATATTTATATTTTGTAAAACCTTGAGCTTAGTCATGTACCCTATTCTTTGTTTACTTTTCCGCTGCTCGAATATATATTTATTCATTTTTTATATTGCTTATTTACTGAGAAAAAAATTAAAAACTAAAAAACGTAAGATGACGTCATCGGACGGCAGAATGTAAAATATTTCTTTGCTTAGCACATTATAGTTTTAAATTTACGTAATGCCAAACTCATGACATGTAACTGTCAAAAAAAAAGACAACTTGTCAACGTTGAATGTATGAATGACGTTGACAATGTTGACACTAGTATTATTTACCTTTGACAGTAGTACCTTTTTTTTATTAAAACAATGATAAGCAAAGGAATATCGCTGTATTCAGCCGTCCGATGACGTCATTTGGCGCTTACGTCTATTTAGAATAAAAAGAATTTCAATAATTATTTTATGCATGAAAATGGACAAATTTTGAAAAAAGAAAAAATATGGGTCTGTTCATTTTATGTCTACTTTCATATAAAAAAACAATATGGACATGTTAAAAATTTGAAATGTTGTCCATTGTATTTTTTTTCTCTTCCCAATTGAAACTCTGTAACATCATCAATATTTGAAAAGAGTAACTACTGAGTTTCTTGCTGGTGTCTTCTCAGTAGAAATCGACATTCCGAACCAGCGGTAGATATTATGTACCTATTTTGACATTCATAAGTGTTCTGTGTGGACCTAAATTGAATAATTTTTTATCTTTATCTTATCCACAGCGGTCCAGTAACTTTTCTTCAAATTGGAGCTCTGAAACGATCCCAGCTGTCTGCTAAGGGGCTCCGCCGCGTCGCCCAGGTCGTGGCTCCGCCGGAGTACGCTCCACCTAACAAATACCACGACATAGCTCTGGTGAAGGCTGATAGCCCGTAAGTATTATTATTTTTTAACCCCCGACGCAAAAACGACGGGGTGTTATAAGTTTGACGTGTCTGTGAGTGTGTGTCTGTCTATGGCATCGTAGCTCCCAAACAAATGATTTGTTTTTTTCTATGAAAGATGAATAAGGAGGGAGTGTTCTTAGCTATGTTGGATAAAAATCGATCCAAGATGACCGCCGTCGCAAAGATTTGGATTTTATGTTTTAACACAACTCCCACAATATGGGTATCAATCCGTATGAAAAAAACTATACGGTAATGCTAGAGAAAATCCAGCGTAAGTTTGCGAGATACGTGTTCAAACGAATGTTTGGATAATATCCCTACCTCTATCCCTCTCTATTTGTCACAGGTATGATAGGTCGAAACACTCTAGAACTGAGACGTAAGCTGTTATTACTCAAGCACTATTTCCTACTCCTGAATAATAAGGTGAATAATCCAAGTGCACTGGAACGTATAGGCTTCCTTGTACCCCGTAGGCACATGGGAGGATCTAGAGGTA
Source organism: Marasmia exigua (assembly GCA_019059595.1). Classification (NCBI taxonomy): domain Eukaryota; kingdom Metazoa; phylum Arthropoda; class Insecta; order Lepidoptera; family Crambidae; genus Marasmia; species Marasmia exigua. Next base: position 1,467,390 of record CM032490.1, read on the forward strand.
GCGTAGGCCCACGCCGAAGAATGCGCCTGTTCACAACCACAAATAATGTGCGCACACGCCGCGCCGCCAACGCACCCACGGCTCGGGCACTCTCACTGCTCAACGACTTGCTAATGCATTTTCCTGACATAGACGTCCATAATGACAATTTAGGATTATTTCTAGAACGTGTTGTAACTTTTTTAAGTAAAAAATTATAGTAATTTTAATTTTATTGTAATCTAGCTTGTGTATACTTTGGTGTAATAGCACTGTGAAATACCAAGTTTTCTTTCTTAAATAAATAAATAAATCATATAAAAGGGCTTGAGTAGCAGAATCGTGAAAAATTTCAAATCCAAGATGGCCGCCATCAGAAAATGACGAATAACCTATTTGTTATTCCAACTGCCTCAATATAGGTATCAAATGAAAGAGCTTTAGTTGTGTCGGGAGTTTTCTAAATTTTAACTTTTTTTATTGCGAATAATAGGCAGAAGAGCATGCCCATCTGATGGTAAATAGTAACCGCCGCTCATAGACATCAACAATGCCGGAGCACAGTCATGCCGCTGCCTACCGTGAAAGAAGGACTCTTTTCAAACCTCGTTTAAAAAAGGACATGTCATAGCGATCAGGGAACACCGCGGCTGGAAGCTCATTCCAGAGTTTGCACGAGCGCGGGAAAAAGGAGCGCTGGAAACGAAGCGTTCTGGAAGGGATTGGTTCCAGGTAGTATTAGTGAAGTTTGCCGCGGCGTCTAGTCGTGCGATTGTAGAATGGTGACCCTGGTATGATATTAAACAGCTCCAAAGAGCACTTTCTATGGAAGAGCCTATAGAAGAGGCAAAGAGAGCCAAAATCTCTTCGCGACTCCAAGGACTCCAATTTGTCCGTGAGATCGGGATCCCCGTCAATCCGGACAGCTCGTCTCTGCAAGGCGTCAAATGGGTCAAGCTGATATTTAGGGGCGCCTGCCCAAAGATGGGAGCAGTACTCCATGTGGGGTCGTACTTGGGCTTTATACATCCTGTATAAAGATTGAAATCTCTTTGGAATTGCTGATTAGATTTATTATTTTCTTAATGGACATACCTACTCAGGCTTAGTACTAAGGTACCTAATTGACATTCATACAATTAAATGTTACTGAATAAAGAATATTCTCTATTGTCTTACCCAGGGTACAGCTGAACCAGTTCCTAGTTCCCGCTTGCGTCCATGTGGGCGACCAGGTGGCTGAAGACAGGGTGTTGGCCACAGGCTGGGGACTGACGGAATACAGGGGCGCCGCGGCAGATGTTCTGCAGAAAGTAAGTAATAACCAGCCCGAATGGGCCGGCTGGACGAGAGGAGATACCAGATGAGATGTGCTGTTTCGAAACCAAAACCTTCAATTTCGTCCTACTACTACGTCATCTTCGCACTTGGTGCGGTTCGGGTTTCGGAGTAAACCCTTTACCCGGGCTGCATCTCGCGCCATCTCTTGGCGCGGTGTTTTCGCTCCTCTGGGAGAGGAGGCCTCCCGACACTGCGCTGTTAGGGCGGTCTTCGACCTCTAAGAAAGGGGCCTGCCGGCGGATTACTTGGCGCTAGTCTGTCAGGGAGGGGGGAAAGGGGTAGTCGCCGTGTTCAGTCTCGAGGGAGATGTACTCAGCGAGCTCTTTTGCTGTACATTTTTTTTGTCAATTTTGTCCGTTTTTATACCGTGAGAGAGCCACCTAGCGCCATCTATTGGTTTAAAGTGGAACTAATGTCCCGAAAGAGAGATATGTACCTATAAATTGCCAAATATTTTCAGGTGATCATCAACCAATTCACTCATGCAGAATGCAGCGCGATGTACGGCAAGCCGCGCCTGATGAAGCAGGGCGTGGACGACAACACCCAGTCTTGTTATGGAGACAAAAAGGAGTCTAAGGATACCTGCCAGGTCTAACAGCTTTATATTCGGTTCGGCATGAATGGGCCGGCTCGACCGGAGTGATACCAAGGACTCACAGAAAACCGGCGTGAAGCAGCACTGTGCTGTGTTTCGCTGCGTGAGTGAGGGTACTGGAGGGTATAAAGGTTGGCAGCGCACTTGTGACTCCACGTTTTGCGAGTGTTCATGGGGCGGCGGCAATCGCTTACCATCAGGTCACCCGTCTGCTCGTCTGGCATCTATCACATTAAAAAAAAAGATTTATTCAAAATCCACGTCTTATTATACTGATGATAACAAACCTTTTTCCCCAAGGAACATAGGGTCTAATTTCATAAAAAAAAATTGCCTCCCCATACAATTTGCACCGACCAGCTGATTACTTGAGATGTGTGGTCCCGGCAGAGTAGAATAGGCCACCCTCACTCTTACCGAGGTGTCGTAAAAGGCGACTAAGGTAAAGCTGCTGGCATGATCATCAGCACCCAGAGAAGGAAAACTCTGCATTTATATCAAAACCCTCGCCAACCCGTCTGCCAAGCGTGGTGAGTATGGCAATTACCCCTCATGTGATTGAGGGAGGCCCGTGCCCTAGCAGCGGGGACTTAAATGGGCTGATGATGATGATGAATAAATATTTCTATTATAAGAACTACATTATCATAACATTCAAACAAAAATTTCATATTTTATTATGGCGTAATATAATCGTAATGAATCGTTCTATCAAATAATAAAAAGAGTGGCAACCAGCCTATTACCAGTTTCCCCAAATCCTGAATCGAGGTCTAAGCGTACCCCGGGCTCCAAAGCGACAAATTTGGACGCAATCGGGAATCTCACGCTAAGATGAAGAAGTACCTAGATCTTTTGTGGGCCGACAGGGTTCACATAATACCAACAGGGCTTAATACCAGCGCCATGGCGTACAGGAAGGTATCTACCTACCCCTTCCTTAGGTGACGGGTAGGGCACACTAGCGACGCCAATCAACTCAAGAACTTAATAAAACTAAGATAGATAGATAGATAGATAGATATACTTTATTGCACAAAAAACACAACTTTAAAAGGCATTACAGAAACTTAATTGTACAATTTCGGCGGTCTTATCGCTGGAAGCGATTTCTACCAGACAACCTTCAGGCAAAGGACATTTGATAGTAGAGGAGGGGTAGGTGGTGCAATATTGAAAAAGGGAATTAAGAGTGAACTGTATATATATATATATATTAAAATATTTATAATGCTTATACATAAATAAACAAAATATTATATACTAATAAATAAATATGTTATGTTTGGATAAAATAATATAAAGTACTAGATATACATTCATATAAATTAGGATCTTAGACGGACCATCGACTACTACCGATGACTGGACCTGTAAAAACTTAAAGGGATTGCTATTTATTTATTTAAAAGGTGAGTTTTGACTCGGGCTTTAAAAATGGTTAATGATGGAGACTGTCTTATTGATAGGGTCTTATTGATGGAGACTGTCTTATTGTTAACTCAAAGAAAACTAAATGTGTAAAATTCACCATGCCAAATGTAAGGCAGGTCGATACAAGTATTAAGATGAACAATGAATCTATTCAAATCATTAATTCCACAGTTTTTAAATCATTAATTCCACAGTTTTTCTCGGTATAACTATAGATGCGAAATTGCAGTGGAGTCCCCATATTGCTGCCTTGGCAGGAAGACTAAGTTCCGCTGCATATGCAGTAAGAAAAATTAGGCGTCTGACTGATATCGAGACGGCAAGACTGGTCTATTTCATCTATTTCCACAGTGTGATGTCATATGGTCTACTGTTGTGGGGGTCTGCTGCTGACATACAAACTATTTTTGTGTTACAGAAAAGGGCCATCCGCGCTATATACAGCCTTAGATCACGTGACTCACTTAGGGAAATATTTAAAGAAATAAATATTTTAACCGTGGCTTCCCAATTTATCCTCGACTGCATTATGTATGTTCGTAAGAACTTGCACACTTTTCCAAAAAAGTCCGATAGTCATAGTCTTAACACCAGAAATAAACATAGGCTTGCCGTCCCGGTCCTCAGACTTCATAAAATCGGTAATTCGTTTGTTGGCTTAAGTATTAAGATATTTAATAAGCTACCACAAATGTCATTAACCTATCACTGGATAAGTTTAAGTCTCATATTAAAACCTGCCTAATGAAGAAAGGTTACTATAGTGTACAAGACTATTTAAATGATAAGGATTCTTGGTCATGTTAATTGATTAATATTTTGAGTTGTTATTCATAGTAGTCTATTAACTATCATATTTGTATTTTTTTTTCTCGATTGAAACTCTGTAACATCATCAATATTTGAAAAGAGTAACTACTGAGTTTCTTGCTGGTGTCTTCTCAGTAGAAATCGACATTCCGAACCAGCGGTAGATATTATGTACCTATTTTGACATTCATAAGTGTTCTTTGTGGACCTAAATTGAATAAAGAATTTTTTATCTTTATCTTTATCTTTAATCGATTTTAGGTTTTAGTTACTAAACCGGATTTCTTTTAAACAATTTCGGGGTTACAATCTCTCGACAAACACACGTACTATTTATTAAATAACCATGCACAAATGTTGGTTCCGTATTTGTAAGCGAAAAATTGATTCACGCCGCTTTTGGCGTGAATCCATTTTTCGCGTACGCGTTGGACCCAACATTTGTGCATGGTTATTTAATGAATAGTATAAGTGTTTGCCGAGAGATTGTAACCCCGAAATTGTTTAAAATAGATCCGGTTTAGTAGCTAAAACTTAAAATCTATTGGCGTCGCTAATGTGCCCTACCCCTTCCTTAAGTCGTGGCTTTAGCTGAGTGAGCTCCTTTTTGTATGCATCGCGACACACCTGAAGCCCAATTCTCGGGCTCGTGACATTTCTTTTCATACGATATATATCACTCAAACATAGTTTTTCTGTATGATTTTCAAGTGATATCCACCATGTTTTTGAAATGTCACAAACCCTAGAATTGGGTTTATGGACGCAATGTAGACCAAGTAAATGTATATTGCCCGCCTGAATTATGTCAACTTGTAGGATTTTTTTGTTTATTTTTCCTTTGTTTTTATGTGTTGTTTTTACTTGTCTAAATATGACAAGTTTGTTTTTTTTGTTCTTTATTTGTAATGTTGTGTGTCGTGTGTGTTTAACAAATAAATGTTTTTATAGTTGTTCAGATTTTCGCGTTGCATTATAACTATAATTTCTCAAGACGGGAATCAACACGATATTTATTATGTTATGTACTCACATATTTTGCTCGACGTTTCGGCTACGTTACAGCAGTCCACCCGTGACTACGGTTGCTGTAACGTAGCCGAAACGTCGAGCAAAATTATAGTTTATTGTTTATTTATCTTTTATCTATGTTCCTAGGGGAAAAATTGCATGATGCCCTCAAGAAGTTTTTAGGGTATTAAAAAAACTGTGTACAGACAACTCCACCACCTCCCCTCTTCTATCTAATGTCCTTTACCTGAAGGTTGTCTGGTAGAAATCGCTCCCAGCGATAAGACCGCCTAAATTGTACATTGTATCTCTGTATACCTAGCTTTTAAGTTTTGTATGTTGTGCAATAAAGAGTATCTATCTATCTATCTATCTCCAAAAATATGTATACACTTTAGGACGTTGTCACAATATATAATAGAAGAAAGTACAACCTGTGCCGTGTGGTCCCGGCAGAGTAGAATAGGCCACCCTCACTCTTACCGAGGTGTCGTAAAAGGCGACTAAGGTAAAGCTGCTGGCATGATCATCAGCACCCAGAGAAGGAAAACTCTGCATTTATATCAAAACCCTCGCCAACCCGTCTGCCAAGCGTGGTGAGTATGGCAATTACCCCTCATGTGATTGAGGGAGGCCCGTGCCCCAGCAGTGGGGACTTAAATGGGCTGACGATGATGACAATCTGTGCGGATAAAGAATGGGATCAGAAATGGCGGCGCATCAATACTGATCCCATTCTTTATCCGCACAGCTAGTAGACCTCTACTTTCTTGTAGGTAAGTATTGTGACAAGGTCCTAAAGTGTATACATACTTTTGGAGTTGACTGTGCTTATATTTTGAATAATTTTCCCCCTCAGGGCGACAGCGGCGGCCCCATCCAGATCAAAAGCAAGAAGCTCCACTGCATGTACGTGGTGACGGGCGTGACGTCATTCGGCAAGCGTTGCGGGAAGGTCGGCGACCCCGCCATCTACACGCGAGTCAAACACTACGTCGACTGGATCGAGAGTATCGTGTGGCCTTAGGAATAGCGATAGAAATTATAATACTAAAACAAGCTGCCTTAACATTCAAATATGATTTTAAAAGGTTTATTCCCGCTGTCCACCCTCTGCTTGTCCACCCCGGGTGGTCAGTGAAACAATTGTTAAAAAAATTCCAGCTGTCCACCCCTTCTTGGTTGAAAGAGGGGGTGGACAGCGGGATTTTTCTAAACACGCTGCCTTAACACTCAAATATGCGCTCAGCTACTCAGCGGATTTTTTTTTAACAATGGACAACATTTCAAAATTGCTAAGCTCTGAAACAAAAAATACCAATTCTTTGTTTACTATTCCTCTGCTCGAATATATATTTATTAATTTTTTATATTGCTTATTTACTGAGAAAAAAATTAAAAACTAAAAAACGTAAGATGACGTCATCGGACGGCAGAATGTAAAACATTTCTTTGCTTAGCACATTATAGTTTTAAATTTACGAAATGCCAAACCCATGACATGTAACTGTCAAAAAAAAAGACAACTTGTCAACGTTGAATGTATGAATGACGTTGACAATGTTGACACTAGTATTATTTACCTTTGACAGTAGTACCTTTTTTTTATTAAAACAATGATAAGCAAAGGAATATCGCTATAAATAAATAAATAAATAAATAAATTTCAATAATTATTTTATGCATGAAAATGGACAAATTTTGAAAAAATAAAAAATATGGGTCTGTGCATTTTATTTCTATTTTCATATAAAAAAACAATATGGACATGTTAAAAATATAAAATGTTGTCCATTGTTATAAAAAATCTCGCTGTCCACCCCTTCTTGGTTGAAGGAGGGGGTGGACAGCGGGATTTTTTTTTAAAAATTGGTTCACTGTCCACCCGGGGTGGACAAGCAGAGGGTGGACAGTGGGAATAAACCATTTTAAAAAGGCATAGGATTGAACCTACATAACATAATGATTAAGGTGACGGGTAGGGTACACTAGCGACGCCAAGCGATTTTAATTTTTATCTACTAAACCGGATCTGTTTTAAACAATTTCGGTTACAACCTCTCGGCAAACACTTATACTATTTATCCAATAACCATTCACAAATGTTGGTTCCGTTTTTGTAAGTCAAAAATTGATTCACGCCAAAAGCGGCCGTAATTCAAATTTCGAGTACAAAATTAGACCCGACAGGTAAGTATAAGTATTTAATAAATAGTATAAGTGTTTGCCGAAGGATTGTAACCCCGATATTGTTTAAAAGATATCCGGTTTAGTTACTAGCAATTTAAATCAATTGGCGTCGCTTGTGTGCCCTACCCGTCACCCTAAAGTGAGATTGTAATTTTAATACATTAAATAAAGCATTTTTAAAAGATTTTCATTTGGTTTTCTTCAGATGATGAATATGGAAGCCAGTCTTGGGTAGACACAAGTACTGGTAGCCGTTGAGTTACCCAAATCGTTCAAAATGTTTCCAACCAATTGCCCCCATATTGCGCATCTGTTCAATTATTTATTTCTTCTTTGCTATCTCAATCTTAATTTTATGCATGCGACTGTTGCAGAGATATGGAAGAGATGCGCAATAATGTTATGGTAGTCGCTGAAAACCAGCGTCGGGGTTGGTCTCTTGGATCAGCACCGACTAATGCTGAGCGGCCGCCTCTTTGGCGCATACAGGGATAATAAATAAATATTTCACAACATCACATACGTTGATCTGACTCCGAGATAGGTAGCTCAAGCACCTGTGTTACGGATATCAGAATCAACAGTGGGATTACAAATATATACATATAATACTTTTCTTTTGTAAATACATACTTACAGTACATAGCAAACACCCAGACTAATACAAACTAACATGTTCATGCACACAAATGTTTGTACTGTGCAGGGATCGAACCCGCAACCCTTGTATCAGAGGCAGCGTTCACTACCACTGTTCCAAACGGGTCGTCAAAATAATGTTGTCCTACTTTTTGTTAATGATTTATGTCTAGGTTATGTTTCTAATTAAGTTTCCTTGTTTTGTATTGTGCCAAATAAAGTTTCATTCATTCAGTTCTCAGCTTAATATCAAACACCTTTTTCGGAACAGTAGCGTCGCCACCAGTTGGCCTAACATGCGCACCGCGACATATTTTGTCTACCCCGTTATCTCGTGTTTTATTCGTTTATGTCTATATGTCTTCCGACGCTAACATGGCTGCGCTTAGAACTCGACTCTTTACGATCGTGATGCGCATTTTAGAGAAGTAAAGTAAAGTAATAATTTAAAGTACATAATAATTTATTTGGCAAAATAAAGATGCAAGCTTAACATCCTTACCAATATTATAAAGGCGAAAGTTTGTTTGGATGGATGTATGGATGTTTGTTCCTCTTTCACGCAAAAACTACTAAACGGATTTTAATGAAACTTTACAGTAATGTAGCTTATAGATCAGAATAACACATAGGCTATAATTTATAAAGATATTGTGTGAACGCAGACGAAGTCGCGGGCAAAAGCTAGTGCAAAATAAAAGGATCGGATAAATACAATACAGTACAAGATATGAAACTTATAACTCATTACTGCCAAATAGGCGCCCGCTCAGCGTAATACCCTGGTCATCCTGATCTGGTCGGCCAGGGCGCTGATTTTCAGCGGGACCCACTTTAGGAGCCGCGCACCAGCTCCAAACTGACAATATCAGAAGTAAGCAGACCCGCAACTCAATTAGTAGCATATAATAGTGTTAATGAAGTAAAAAGTTAACAAATAAAAAAAAAAGAAGAAATAAATAAAAACAAATAAAAATTTCAATTTAAGTGGCTACAATATGGCACAGACAACAACAAACATTTATTTCAGCTTATTCATATTCACATTCACCAGAGAAAACGACATATTAGTCGATATTGACAAATTTCTCGTATCTCTTCCGTGACATATCTCGCGATGGCATGTTAGCCCGACTGAAGATTTCTCTAGTTGATCATTAATTGTCAGTAATAAGATTGAGACATGAATGGCTTGAAAAATTACATATACTTATATATTTTAAATGACGATCAAATTTTCATTTAATTTCATGACAATAAAAAAACCTGGCAGCGCCACCAACATTCTCAGGGCCCTTAACACTTGAGTAACATTTTCCGTAAAAGAGCCCTTAACACTTGAATAACATTTTCCGTAAAAGGGCCCTTAACACTTGAGTAACATTTTCCGTAAAAGAGCCCTTAACACTTGAATAACATTTTCCGTAAAAGAGCCCTTAACACTTGAATAACATTTTCCGTAAAAGGGCCCTTAACACTTGAGTAACATTTTCCGTAAAAGAGCCCTTAACACTTGAATAACATTTTCCGTAAAAGGGCCCTTAACACTTGAGTAACATTTTCCGTAAAAGAGCCCTTAACACTTGAATAACATTTTCCGTAAAAGAGCCCTTAACACTTGAATAACATTTTCCGTAAAAGGGCCCTTAACACTTGAGTAACATTTTCCGTAAAAGGGCCCTTAACACTTGAGTAACATTTTCCGTAAAAGAGCCCTTAACACTTGAATAACATATTCCGTAAAAGAGCCCTTAACACTTGAATAACATTTTCCGTAAAAGGGCCCTTAACACTTGAGTAACATTTTCCGTAAAAGAGCCCTTAACACTTGAATAACTTTTTCCGTAAAAGGGCCCTTAACACTTGAGTAACATTTTCCGTAAAAGAGCCCTTAACACTTGAATAACATTTTCCGTAAAAGGGCCCTTAACACTTGAGTAACATTTTCCGTAAAAGAGCCCTTAACACTTGAATAACATTTTCCGTAAAAGAGCCCTTAACACTTGAATAACATTTTCCGTAAAAGGGCCCTTAACACTTGAGTAACATTTTCCGTAAAAGGGCATTTAACACATGAGAAACATTTTTCCGTCAAAAGGGCCTTAACACTTGAGACTGCCTCACAGAAGACCGGCGTGAAGCAGCGCCTGCGCTGTGTTTCGCCGTGTGAGTGAGGTTACCGGAGGCCCAATGGGGAGGAAGGGGAAAAGGTTGGCAGCGTACTTGTGACTCCACTAGTGTTGCGGGTGTCCATGGGCGGCGGAATTGCTTACTATCAGGTGATCCGTCTGCTCGTCTGTCACCACTCATATAAAAAAAAGAGAAACATTTACCGTAAAAGGGCCTTTAACACTTGAGTAACATTCTCCGTAAAAGGGCCCTTAACACTTGAGAAACATTTTGTAGCAAAGCTACGTGTGGCTGGGTGTACTTCGTGCAATTAATAAAGAGAAACAAATATGTACACGAAATAATGATTTATTTTAAAAGAAAAATGTACAACAAATCACATAATTTCAAACAAAATATTGAACATAAGATAATTCACGAATTAATAGTTTTTGATAAACAATTCCACAAAACGCCGTGTGGTCCCGGCACAGTAGAATAGGCCACCCTCACTCTCACCGAGGTGTCGTAAAAGGCGACTAAGGTAAAGCTGCTGGCATGATCATCAGCACCCAGAGAAGGAAAAATGTCCGCCATGGCATATGAACATTTGCTTGCTGCCCGTTTGAAACTGGGCATTTATGTCATTAAATCATCATCATCATCATCATCATCAGCCCATTTAAGTCCCCACTGCTGGGGCACGGGCCTCCCTCAATCACATGAGGGGTAATTGCCATACTCACCACGCTTGGCAGACGGGTTGGCGAGGGTTTTGATATAAATGCAGAGTTTTCCTTCTCTGGGTGCTGATGATCATGTCATTAAATATTTCTATCGAATAATAATTTTTACAAGGAGTTCATTGTTCTTGTTGATTATTCAAAATATTTTTTTTGAAATAAAACCTCGTTTATCATCATTCATGGGTAAATGAAAATGAAATATGGCAACACTTAGAATGCAGCGACCAATCGCTGTAATTTTTACACACATACGGTTAGCGCCATCTGTTATCACTTTAGAGAAATCGACTGAGTAATGTCATTGGAAAACTCCTCATTGTGTACATAACAGATGGTGAAGCGACCACTTTACAGGGTGCATCTGAGAAAATTTACATCCCTTTCACCACGTGTTCTCCTAACCATTATAAACAACATTTGTTCTATATCACTTTTGGAAATATGCATGAAAAAGCTTCAACTCTTCCTACAAAGTCGGTGACGTGACTTGGTCATTTTGTATGGGGAGTCGAAAAAATTTTGGATGAATTTCGAAAATTCGTTGAACAAATGTTGTTCAGAATGGTTGGTAGAACACGTGGTTAAAGGGATGTAAATGTTCACAGATACACCCTGTATACCCTGTACAGTTTCGTTGTAGGCGGAGGGCTTCCCAACTACTTTCAATAGTTTAGGCTGTTAGACCCACTATCGAGCTTTTGGGACTGACGGCTTAACGCAGCTTTAAACCCACGGCTCCCACCCAGACCTGGTGACGCTGAGGATCCTGGGATCTGTGCATTGACGTAGGAGGCAGGTTACCTGAAACATAGAAAAGTTTCATCATCAGTAATGAAACCACACTTCGGCATGAATGGGCCGGCTCGACCGGAGTGATACCACGGCCTCACAGAAAATCAGCATGACGCAACGTCTGTGCTGTTTTTCGCTGCATGAGGGTACAGAACGCCCTGATCGGGGGGAATGACAAAAGGTTGGCAGCGCACTTGTGATGGAGTTTTGCGGGTGTTAGTTGGCAACACTGCGGTAATCGATATCTTATTTTGATAACCCGTTTGGAACAGTGGTAGTGAACGCTGCCTTTAGTCCAAGGGTTGCCGGTTCGATCCCCGCACAGTACAAACATTTATGTGCATGAACTTGTCTGTTTGTATTGGTCTAGGTCATCATCATCAGCCCATTTAAGTCCCCACTGCTGGGGCACGGGCCTCCCTCAATCACATGAGGGGAATTGCCATACTCACCACGCTTGGCAGACGGGTTAGCGAGGGTTTTGATATAAATGCAGAGTTTTCCTTCTCTGGGCGCTGATGATCATGCCAGCAGCTTTACCTTAGTCGCCTTTTACGACACCTCGGTACGAGTGAGGGTGGCCTATTCTACTCTGCCGGGGACCACACGGCCAATTGGTCTGGGTGTTTTCTATCTATTATTGTAAGCTAGTCGCCCCCTCACTTCGTTTCAGGACATTAGTTCTACATTACACCAATAGATGGCGCGTTTCGTGTTTTCGAATTACCTAATGAGTGTTGCCGCTGTTTGTAGGATTTACCTCTTCACAAATGGTATTGATAGATATGTGTTAACAAAAGAAAAGTACTATAACTATAATTAATCAAGACGGGAATAAACACGATATTTATATAGAGTCCGCTCGTGACCACGGCTGCTGTAACGTAGCCGAAGCGTCGAGTAAAATATGTGAGTACAAAATGTTGTTTCACTTAATAAATATCGTGTTCATTCCCGTCTTGATTAATTATAGTTATAATGCAACGCGACCATTAAAAAAAAGTACTATAATCGGGCCGCTGTACTGTAAGAAGCCCAATTTGACACATGTCAGACTGACAGCACTAGTGAGGGACAACGGTAAAATAGCCGAAGCATATGAATAACAGTTATTTCCACTTAATAACTATCAAAAAACCAAACTTGTCAAAAATCCAAGTCTCGCACTCAGTTGTTCTACCGTGAAAAGTTGTGAGATCTATGTTACCATGAGCCCAATTCTCAGGCTCGTGACATTTCTTTTCATACGATATATATCACTAAAACATAGTTTTTTGTATGATTTTCAAGTGATATCCGCCATGTTTTTCAAATGTCACAAACCCGAGAATTGGGCTCCAAGTCGGTTATTAACTTGGCAATCGGTTATTGAATATTTGACTCGGCCATTGCATAAAAACACAACCGATTGCCAAGTTAATATAACCGACATAGTAACATAGATCTCATAACTTTTCACGGTAGAACAACTGAGAGAGAGACTTGGATTTTGGACAAGTTTTGGTTTTTATGGGATATCATTTCTTTTTGTAGTCCACCTACTTTTTCATTCCGGTACCTTCACCCTTCAACTGCAAATGTAACTTTGTAATCCCTTACATTTATATGAGATTACAAAGTTATTCATTCCGTTCGTGTATTTAGAAAACTAAACCGAATTACAAAAAAAAAAATTTTTTTTTTTATGAAATAGGTAGGCAGACGAACAGACTGATCACCTGATGGTAAGCAATTGCCGCCGTCCATGGACACCCGCGACACCAGTTGAGGAAAAATTGTGGTTTCCCATGATTTAGACACTAAATTCTATTTGTATTCTTAAATTTGAAGCTTCTATGTCTGCTAGAAGTGCCTAGGACTTATGATGATCGGTGAGTGAGTGAGTGATACAATTCAGACTAGGGATGATCGATATTCATCGATGTTGAAAAAACATCGATGTTTAACTATAAAACATCGATATTTTAACATCGATGGGTTGACTTCGATATCATCGAAACATCGATGTTACCTGAATAAAATATCGGAACGTCAATTATTTTCAGGCGCATTCTAGCGTGCAGTAGGTTTTTTTTTTTTAGGTGTACCTACTAGCTTCAACTAAATATTGCATAGTTATTAGCAGATGACTATTAAGTTTCAACTATTTTCCACTAGATGGCACTCATCAAAATAATCGGAGTAAGCTCACAGCCGCAAGTTTGTTTTAATTTCTTAAGAGATTGAAAAACGAAAGCTGTCACTGTCACACACTTCATGAGTGAGGTGTTGTTATGTGAGTAAACTTGTGAAGCGTTGCCAAATAAGATTTACTATTGATTTTGTAAATAATGAAACTTCGGTTTCTCAGCAAGAGTGCATTTATCAGTTCATTATAACGCAGTTATATTTGTTTCCAAAAACATCGATGTTTGAGAAACATCGATGTCTTTCGATCGATAACTATCGCACATCGATACTTTTGATTCGATGTTAACATCGATGTTTTTCTAATATCGATCATCCCTAATTCAGACACTGAAACAAGTTGTCATTCTTAAACTACTGTTACAAATTGACTGAAATTTTAAATATACCGTGTTTATACTGTAAAGGCACCCTCGTAGCTCAGACAGGGAGACGGTAGATATAAGAAACCAGTGTCGTCTTAAATGTTGAATTTTATTTTTGAGCTGACTAACCTAGGCAGGCAGCCTGGGGTAATTGTCCCGGTGACACGCTTTGCTAGCGCGATGCAATAATGCATAGCGCCATCTACCGGAACAACGAAGAACCGCCTGCTTGTTTACTTTGTACACATACAATACCTGATTATTTACTGAAAATTCAGGCTTCTTGTTTTATCCACGTTATTTTTACCGTGTGGTCCCCGGCAGAGTAGAATAGGCCACCCTCACTCTTACCGAGGTGTCGTAAAAGGCGACTAAGGTAAAGCCGCTGGCATGATCATCAGCACCCAGAGAAGGAAAACCCTGCATTTATATCGAAACCCTCGCCAACCCGTCTGCCAAGCGTGGTGAGTATGGCAATTACCCCTCATGTGATTGAGGGAGGCCCGTGCCCCAGCAGTGGGGACTTAAATGGGCCGATGATGATGATGATGTTTTATCCACAACGAAATTATAGTGGGGTCGAAAATAGCCTGAATTGCTTCGAATAAAAGGATGGTACTGCCGTGCGCTTTTTTTTTGCACGACTTGGCGGGCGCACTGCCGTGCCTCCTGAGATATTTTTATATACAGTATTCGTTGCTAGATACAAACCTGCTCCACCACGCTGTACCGTTCCTTATACTGCAAATCCGCGAAGCTGTCTCCCAGTAGCTTGACCAGCCTCTCCTTGTACCTCCTGTTGGACGCGAGCAAGGCTTGCTGCGTCACCTCCCGCGGCGTTGCTTGCCCAAGAGCGTACTGTTCTATGTACGGGAACTGGGAAATATATATACATATTTTATGTCATAGGTGGCAGACAAGCAGACTGATCACCTGATGGTAACCCGCAACACCCGTGGAGTCACAAGTGCGCTGCCAACCTTTAACCCCCCCCCCCCCCCCTTTCCCCTGGATTGGGCCTCCGGTACCCTCACTCACGCAGCCAAATATTGCACAGTTCTGCTTCACGCCGGTTTTCTGTTTCGAGCCGGCCCATTCATGCCGAAGCGTGGCTCTCCCACGGCTCTGACTTAATTTTTGTATTAGTTTGAAACTGCACCAACAGATGGCGGTGGGCGTTTATTACATTGTGCAAGAGTTCCGCCTTAAAGTAGGGCACACTAGCGACGCCAATCGGTTGTAATTATCAGGTACTAAGCCGGATCTATTTTAAACAATTTCGGGGTTACAATCTCTCGGCAAAGACCTATACTATTTCATCATCATCATCAGCCCATTTAAGTCCCCACTGCTGGTCAATGACATGAGGGGTATTTGCCATACTCACCACGCTTGGCAGACGCGTTGGCGAGGGTTTTGATATAAATGCGAGTTTTCCTTCTCTGGGTGCTGATGATCATGCCAGCAGCTTTACCTTAGTCGCCTTTTACGACACCTCGGTATACTATTTATTTAATACTTATAATTAACTGTTTGGTCTGCTGTTGCACTCTAATTTTGGATTACCGTCAAAAGTGGCCACTTTTGGCGTGAAGCAATTTTTCGCGTACAAAAACGGACCCAACATTTGTGCATGGGTATTTCATAAATAGTATAAGTGTTTGCCGAGAGATTGTAATCCCGATATTGTTTTGAACAGATCTGGTTTAGTAGCTAAAAATTAAAATCATTTGGCGTCGCTAGTGTGCCCTACCCATCACCCTAACGGTTTGTACATAAGATTTGTATCTAAAGAATTTACTTGTTTCAGAATATCATAGATATAACGAATGACGACTCGTTTGGAACAGTGGTAGTGAACGCTGCCTTTGGTCCAAGGGTTGCGGGTTCGATCCCCGCACAGTATTACTTAATTAATTTAATATCACTTAATTCTAATTCTATTGTACCTATTCTATGTACAAACATTAGTGTGTATGAACATGTCTGTTTGTATTGATCTGGGTGTTTTCTATGTATTATACGTATGTATTTACAAAAGAAAAGTATTATATTTGCAGCGTGTAGTCGATGGTCCATCTTAGATCCATTTGATTATCATATTATTATTATTTTTGTCTTTTTCTGATATCAATCTCACAATATTATGTGTATGTATTTGAGCATAACTTATTTATTAGTTTATAATACTGTATTTTATTTATGTATTAGGGTTATATGTTATATTTTAACATTTACAGTTTTTTTTTTCTTTTACTTTCCTTGCTGAATATTGCACCCCCTACCCCTTCTCTACTATCAAATGTCCTTTACCCGAAGGTCGTCTGGTAGAAATCGCTTTCAGCGATAAGACCGCCGAAATTGTACACAAAATTTCTGTAATGCCTAGTACTTAAGTTGTGTATTTTGTGCAATAAAGTATATCTATCTATCTATCTATATGTATATATTTGTAATCCCACTGTTGGTTCTGATATCCGTAACACAGGTGCTTGAGCTACCTATCTCTGAGTCAGATCAATGTATGTGATGTTGTGAAATATTTAAGTCAAAATTATGTACCTTATTGAAGAATTCTTCTCCCATCCACTTGAACGAGACTCGCATGACATTTAAGAATAATTTGTGTGAACTTCGCAGAGAACGAACTAGGCTCTGCAGGCGGGCTTCTAATACTGTAAGCGAAACCAGTAAATATCTATATTTATGTCACCGGAAAATAACAAGATCCGTAAGTTTATTAATTTACTAGGAAGTTTATAAACTTTCGTAGGATTCTAAACGGGAGATAAATTGTATAATTCTACGTCCACATTTTCGTACATTGATAAACTTACTCAACTCACTCGTAAAATAATAAGTAAGCAATATCCAAACGCTATTACAATATGCGCCGCGTGGTGGCAGAGTAGAATAGGCCACCCTCACTCTTACCGAGGTGTCGTAAAAGGCGACTAAGGTAAAGCTGCTGGCATGATCATCAGCACCCAGAGAAGGAAAACTCTGCATTTATATCAAAACCCTCGCCAACCCGTCTGCCAAGCGTGGTGAGTATGGCAATTACCCCTCATGTGATTGAGGGAGGCCCGTGCCCCAGCAGTGGGGACTTAAATGGACTGATGATGATGATGATGAATGTTGGAATAGTTACCATGGACGTCGCACAATGCCAGCATGTTCCTGGTGAGCCTGGCTGGAGGTATCTCCCGCACCCCGTACTGGAGCATGGCGGCCCAGTCCACCAGGCACAAGGAGCCGTCCTGCGTGCAGTACAGGATGTTCTCCAGGTGACGGTCGCCGAGGCCTGCAAGGTAATGTTGCCAATTGGGTATTTGACTAAGCTCAAGATTGTAAAAATTAATAATATTTTATCAAAATAAAAGTAAATATGACTGTGGTCACGAGCGGACTCGCTCGTCCGTTGAGTCCGCTCGTGACCACGGCTGCTGTAACGTAGCCGAAACGTCGAGCCAAATATGTGAGTACACAATGTTGTTTCACACAATAAATATCGTGTTAATCCCCGTATTAATACATTATAGTTATATTGTAACGCGAAAATCTAAAAAACTATTAAAGTAAATATGTACAAATAGCGAAAAAAGCGATGGTAGCTCAATGGATACGAAAGCGTCTTCTACGCAGATGGTCGAGGTTCGAATCCGAGCATGCACCAATGGTTTTTTCAAATCTATGTGCGTATATCTACCATTACCATCTGCTCGGCGGTGAGGGAAAACATCGTGAGGAAACCTCCACGTTTCGGAATTTTCGGCCACTCTCATCCAGCCCACACCAGCCAGCCTTCTGCTACTCAAGCCCAACAATATGATACCCATATTGTGGGAGTTGTGTTAAAACGTTAAAACATACAATCCATCTTTGTGACGGCGGCCATCTTGGATCAATTTTTATCCAACATAGCTAAGAACACTCCCCCCTTATTCATCTTTCAAACAAAAAAAAAGAAAATCAGTTCATTTGTTCGGGAGCTACGATGCCAGTAGTTTGGATTACTTGTAGTTAACTACATGTAGTTGGTGGCGCCAAGAAAAAATCTATTAATAATAATTTAATTGAATAAATTTTCCCATTCATTGCCACTCCTATCAAAGCGTGCAGCCTAGCGCCATCTGTGCGCTCAACGGTGGAAGCTGCGCGCTCACAGGATAAAGAAAGGACAGTTGCATCTCCGCGCGCCGCCGCGACGTTTTGTACTCCGCCAATGGACAACATTTCATATTTTTAACATATCCATATTGTTTTTTTATATGAAAATAGACATAAAATGAACGGACCCAAATTTTTTCTTTTTTCATAATTTGTCCATTTTCATGCATAAATTAATTATTAAAATTCTTTATATTCTAAATAGACGTAAGCGCCAAATGACGTCATCGGACGGCTGAATCAGCGATATTCCTTTGCTTATCATTGTTTTAATAAAAAAAAGGTACTACTGTCAAAGGTAAGTAATACTAGTGTCAACATTGTCAACGTCACTCATACATTCAACGTTGACAAGTTGTCTTTTTTTTGACAGTTGCATGTCATGGGTTTGGCATTTCGTAAATTTAAAACTATAATGTGCTAAGCAAAGAAATATTTTACATTCTGCCGTCCGATGACGTCATCTTACGTTTTTTAGTTTTTAATTTTTTTCTCAGTAAATAAGCAATATAAAAAATTAATAAATATATATTCGCGCAGCGGAAAAGTAAATAAAGAAATGGTATTTTTTGTTTCAGAGCTTAGCAATTTTGAAATGTTGTCCATTTAATGCAAATTTGGTGTTTTTTGTGTGAATTTCCACACGAGCAGTGCGCTCTTATAATTCTAAGATTGTGTCGCGTCCAGAAGACCAAAAACCGAGTGATTAGTGAAACGGGACTGTTGCCAGTAACGCGCGGGCAGAGACCAGGATCAAACCGCAGAATAACCAAGTAAGATGCACGCTAGTCCCTTGCTCCAATCCCTGATTTATTCAATTGTAAACATCTATGATCACACTTATTCAAAGATAAAATCGGTCTTATTTGGCGCGACCAGTGGTTATGATTACATGTAGTTAACTACTTTTGATCAAAGTTAGTAAACTAATTACAAAAATATAGTTAACAACGACCTACTCTGCCCACGGATGGAAAAGTAACCAAAAATGTACTTTATTTCTTACCAAAAAGCCAAGTGAAAATGGTAATAGAACTCAATGTTTCCAAAAACATCTGCTTCTTACTGATGAAATCTTCAGTCGTAGAGCAGTTGGCTTCTACAGCTGACCTGAAAACAAGAAACGTATTTTAAAATAGCTTAGTAATTTTTGATACCAGGTCGGTGGCAAACAAGCGTGTCGCTCGTCTGATGGTAAGCGACTACCGCAGCCTATGGACGCCTGTAGCTCCAGAGGGCTTGCATACCTTTTGATAAAAATTAAATTGAAAATTTTAAAACCCCCCGACGGCGGCCATCTTGGATTTGAAATTCGTCACTTTCGATGGGACACTAGTGTGACACGAACGAAGAGGGATTAGGCGCAGGACCAACGGCTTAACGTGCTTTCCGAGGCACGGGGGTACAAGACCACCAACTTCCAGACTCCAGGCTAACACTGATAATTTCTTAACAGAAAAACTCAAACTGCCTCGGTGGCGCAATCGTTAGTGGGTCGCACTTTAAAGCGACGGTTGCGCCTGGGTCCCGGGTTCTATCCCCAGGTCGGGGTAATATATTCTGCTACTGAAGCCCAACAATATGATACCACCCATATTGTAGGAGTTGTGTTAAAACATAAAATCCATATCTTTGTGATGGCGGCCATCTTGGATCGATTTTTATCCAACATGGCTAAGAACACTCCTCCCTTATTCATCTTTCAAACAAAAAAAAAATCAAAATCGGTTCATTTGTTCGGGAGCTACGATGCCATAGACAGACACACACACACGTCAAACTTAAAACACCCCGTCTTTTTGCGTCGGGGGTTAAAAACTTAACACTCACACTTAACTTATTATATCTTAGTTTAATAATGAAATATATAAAAAGCTGTATGATTGCTTAAATAAAATAAAATAAAATAAATAACACTCCTTTCTTGAAGCACCTCATAGGCCCATACAGTTGTCGCTCAGGAAAACCTCTTAAGGTGACGGGTAGGGCACACTAGCGACGCCCATCGATTTTAATTTTTAGCTACTAAACCGGATCTATTTTAAACAATTCCGGTTTACAATTACAACCTCTCGGCAAACACCTATACTATTTATTAAATAACCATGCACAAATGTTGGGTCCGTTTTTGTACGCGAAAAATTGATTCACGCCAAAAGCGGCAAAATTCGAGTGCGAAAGCAGACCAAACAGTTAACTATAAATATTCAATAAATAGTATAGGTTAGGTTAGGTTTGCCGAGAGGTTGTAACCCCGAAATTGTTTAAAATAGATCCGGTTTAGTAGCTCAAAATTAAAATCGATTGGCGTCGCTAGTGTGCCCTACCCGTCACCTTAAGGCAGTTTATTCCACAACCGGAGCGTTCGCGAGAAAAAATAACAGTATAATAGCTCACTTACCTACCATTAGCGACTTAAGGGTTTAAATCATTAATGTTTGTTAAACCTTTGTTAGCGAAAACGGTGTTATAAAACCAAATAGTAGGTTATCATAAATGAAGTCCATTTAGCATGTTAGATCAATATAATAACCCGGCAATAATAAAGATAAAAAAATCTTTATTCAATTTAGGTCCACACAGAACACTTATGAATGTCAAAATAGGTACATAATATCTACCGCTGGTTCGAAATGTCGATTTCTACTGAGAAGACACCAGCAAGAAACTCAGTAGTTACTCTTTTCAAATATTGATGATGTTACAGAGTTTCAATTGAGAAGAGAAAAAAAATACAATTATGAAAGTTAATAGACTACTATGAATAACAACTCAAAAGATTAATCAATTAACATGACCAAGAATCCTTATCATTTAAATAGTCTTGTACACTATAGTAACCTTTCTTCATTAGGCAGGTTTTAATATGAGACTTAAACTTATCCAGTGATAGGTTAATGACATTTTGAGGTATCTTATTAAATATCTTAATACTTAAGCCAAGAAACGAATTACCGATTTTATGAAGTCTGAGGACCGGGACGGCAAGCCTATGTTTATTTCTGGTGTTAAGACTATGACTATCGGACTTTTTTGGAAAACTGTGCAAGTTCTTACGTACATACATAATGCAGTAGTAATGTTAGGAGCAGCTGATTTTTTTGCTTATTTTGTTGATCTAACATACTAAATGGAAAAAATAACAGTATAACAGCTTACCTACCTATCATTAGCTCGGCGGTGAAGGAAAACATCGTGATTTATCATGTTAGGGAGCGTTCAAGTATAACGTAACGTAATTTGCGGGGGAGGGGGGATCTCGTAAATCGTTACGATGCGTTACAGGGGCGGGAGGGAGTCTATCTCACTACACGTATTACGTAACATTGTTTCTTTCTTTGAATAAAAAAATTAGGTAATTAAAACTCCCAAACTGGCAACCCTTTTCTTTTATTGGTGCGGAAAGCCTATGTCCGGCCTTTACCCAAAATTACAAATCCCTGTCTCCTTAATCACTTCCGTCCAATCTCTATATTACCCTTTCTTTCTAAAATACTAGAAGCAGTTGTCCACAGACAGCTATCCAAGTTCGTTTTTTGTAATAAACTTATAAGTCCATACCAGTCAGGTTTCCGGCCTGGACACAGTACCACCACCGCATTACTGAAAGTCACTGAGGATATTAGAGCTGGCATGGAGGAGTCGAAATTGACTGTTATTGTATTGATCGTTTTCTCCAACGCTTTTAACGTTGTCAATCACGACATCCTTCTTGCCTTACTGTCGTCGAAACTTCGTGTCTCGCCACCGGCTCTAGAATGGTTTACCTCTTATCTTCGTGGTCGACAACAGGCTGTTCGTGTCAATCAGGAATCCTCTGGGTGGTGCGATCTTGACTCTGGCGTACCACAGGGCGGAATCCTTTCCTCATTACTTTTCTCGATATTTATAAATGGAATTACATGCGATCTGGGCAATTCTTACCACCTTTATGCTGACGACCTGCAGCTCTATGCACAGATGGACGTTGAGTCCTTTGATGACCTAAATGCTTTCGCTATCGTATGAAAAAATAACATACCCATCTTTAAAGCCCCAATTAAGTCACAATTCCTGAACCTTTGAGACCACAGTTCACACTTCCTCTCACCCATCTCTTCCTGTCCTCTGAGAATCATTCGTCTGCTTTGGGATCCATTGTTATTATTTTAGTTGCTATATTTATCTATTTATTAATCATATATATTATATATATTGTATGTATTAGTATATTCATATTTTATTTATGTATTTGCATTTAAACTTTCTGTGTAAGTATATAAATATTTAAGATTGCACCGCCCTACACCTTCATCAAGTGTCCTTTATCCAAAGGTTGCCTGGAAAAGATCGCTCATAGTGATAAGGCCGCCTTCGTTGTACACATCCTGTAATATCTAGTTTTTAAGTTTTCATACTTTATTTTGAGTGCAATAAAAGTAAATTCATTCATTCATATTTCTAAAAATGCCTTTTGATCGGGGATATTTTAAATCACTATCTGGTAACATCACGGAAAAACTAAACAAAGACAGCCCTCCGTTCTAGTTTTGGCGTCACCCTGTAAATAAACGTCAAACTAGCGCCATCTGTTACTTGGTCCGGGTGACTAAGTCACTGAGACATTGTTGTCACCAAAATATAATCTTCTGAATGCACCACAACTAGCGCCATCTGTTACTTGGTCCGGGTGAATAAGTCACTAAGACATTGTTGTCACCAAAATATAATCTTCTGAATGCAACACAACTAGCGTCATCTGTTACTTGGTCCGGGTGAATAAGTCACTAAGATATTGTTCTCACCAAAATATAATCTTCTGAATGCAACACAACTAGCGCCATCTGTTACTTGGTCCGGGTGAATAAGTCACTAAGACATTGTTGTCAAAAAAATATAATCTTCTGAATGCAACACAACTAGCGCCATCTGTTACTTGGTCCGGGTGAATAAGTCACTAAGACATTGTTGTCAAAAAAATATAATCTTCTGAATGCAACACAACTAGCGCCATCTGTTACTTGGTCCGGGTGAATAAGTCACTGAGACATTGTTGTCACCAAAATATAATCTTCTGAATGCAACACAACTAGCGCCATCTGTTACTTGGTCCGGGTGAATAAGTCACTGAGACATTGTTGTCACCAAAATATAATCTTCTAAATGCAACACAACTAGCGCCATCTGTTACTTGGTCCGGGTGAATAAGTCACTAAGACATTGTTGTCACCAAAATATAATCTTCTAAATGCAACACAACTAGCGCCATCTGTTACTTGGTCCGGGTGAATAAGTCACTGAGACATTGTTGTCACCAAAATATAATCTTCTGAATGCAACACAACTAGCGCCATCTGTTACTTGGTCCGGGTGAATAAGTCACTAAGACATTGTTGTCACCAAAATATAATCTTCTGAATGCAACACAACTAGCGCCATCTGTTACTTGGTCCGGGTGAATAAGTCACTGAGACATTGTTGTCACCAAAATATAATCTTCTGAATGCAACACAACTAGCGTCATCTGTTACTTGGTCCGGGTGACTAAGTCACGGAGACATTGTTGTCACCAAAATATAATCTTCTGAATGCAACACAACTAGCGCCATCTGTTACTTGGTCCGGGTGAATAAGTCACTAAGACATTGTTGTCTAAATGTAATACAACTTGTCTGAATAGCTAGCGTCATCATCATCATCATCATTTCAGCCAATAGACGTCCACTGCTGGACATTGGCCTCCCCCAATGTTCTCCACACAGATCGGTCCTGTGCCGCCCGCATCCAATGGATTCCCGCGATCTTCACCAGATCGTCGGTCCACCTTGTGGGGGGCCTGCCACGGCTGCGACTTCCTGTACGTGGCCTCCACTCGAGGACCTTTCCGCCCCAACGGCCGTCTGTTCTCCTCGCTATGTGCCCTGCCCATTGCCACTTGAGGCATGCAATCCTTTGGGCTACGTCTGTGACCTTAGTTCTCCTGCGGATCTCATCATTTCTGATACGATCACGCAGGGAGACTCCGAGCATAGCCCTCTCCATTGCTCTCTGGGTGACTTTGAGCCTCCTTAATCGGCTCATTGAAAACGTCCACGTTTCGGTTTCGTGTGTCATCACTGGCAACACACACGCCTTAAAGACTTTCGTCTTGAGACACTGCGGTATCTAGGGTCAAATGAAAGTCAACGCTATTTAATTGAAAATATCCTTGATCCAGTGGTTTTAAATTATAAAAATATTAAAATATGAAATGAAATACAAATGCCTCGAAACGGTTTTCAGGACAGTGCAAAATGTATGTGTATTTTTGAACATTCACCTCAAGGCGTAAGCCGGCACCTGCTTGCAGAATGCGCGGTGGTGCTCCAGCGACGAAGACGAAAGGATCAGCTCCTCATCCTCGGCCCGCGCTCCTATGTCCACTTCCTCTGGAGAACGAGATTGAATTGTGAACCACTTCAGTATGAATTAAGAATCACACACCCTCTTATGACATGAAAATTAAAATTTAAAAAAAAAGGTTTATTGTCAAGAAAGAAACAAGAAGGGGTGGACAGCGGGAATTTTTTTAACAATTGTTTCACTGTCCACCCGGGGTGGACAAGCAGAGGGTGGACAGCGGGAATAAACAAAAAAAAACACGCTCTAAAAAGTACGAAGCAAGAAAATTGTCTCTGCTGAAATTTATGCCGTATCGCCGTGGTCGTATGCCACATTGATTTTATTTTATTATTATAATGAATCTGTTTTGCTACAGTAGGTGGCATACGACCACGGCGATACGGCATAATCATTTCAGCGGAGACAATTTACTTTTTAGAGCGTGTTTTTTTGGTAGTCGGGTTTTAGTTTTTAAACATTTATTTTTTTAAAAAATATTTTTAGTAATGTAAATAAAATTATATATTTGAAATGTGCTAAAAAAGCTCTTTCATTTGAGACCCCACACGGTACCGTCAAGCCACTTTAAACTGGTAAGGTTTTTTTTTTGCTAGTGACGACAAATAAGCAAGCGAGTCACCTAATGGACAGCAATCATCGCCGCCCAAATCAGAGATCGCTAATGTATTGCCAGCCTTTTTAAAAAGCAGTACGCTCTTCTCTTGAAGGTCCCTAAGTCGTAGCCGTCGGGAAATACTCCCACAGGTAAACTGTTCCACAGAACTGAGGTACGTGGTAGAAAGTTCCGCGTGAAACGCACAGTATTAGACCGCCATCCATCGAGATGATGAGGATGGAATGACAATCGCTTGCGAGTGGTTCGATGTAAGAATTCAGCTGCAGGGAGTAGATCAAACAGTTCCTCAGAGCACTCCCCATGATAGATGCGGTATAGAATGCTGAGGGAGGCTATATCCCGCCGCAGGGCTAGAGGATCAAGTCGACTAGAGAGACTCAAGTAATACAATTTTCATACAAACACTCGTAGGATATTGTAGTGACGACCCGATTGGAACAGTGGTAGTGAACGCTGCCTCTGATACAAGGGTTGCGGGTTCGATCCCCGCACAGTATAAACATTTGTGTGCATGAACATGTTTGTTTGTATTGGTCTGGGTGTTTGCAATGTATTGTAAGTATGTATTTACAAAATAAAAGTTTTATATGTATATATTTGTAATCCCACTGTTGATTCTGATATCCGTAACACAGGTGCTTGAGCTACCTATCTCTGAGTCAGATCAATGTATGTGATGTTGTGAAATATTTATTTATTATTATTTATATTACCTAAATCGAATTCACTGTTGATCATCGCCCTGAGTCGCTTCGTGTTCTCGACGAATTCTATCATGCCACTGTCTTCGCTGAGGGGTGTCACCTGTCAATTAAAATTTTATCTTTAATTAAAGTCAAGAATTACTAAGAATATGGTAGTTTAAGGTGACGGGTAGGGCACACTAGCGACGCCAATCGATTTTAATTTTTAGCTACTAAACCGGATCCATTTTAAACAATTTCGGGATTACAACCTCTCGGCAAACACTTATACTATTTATTAAATAACCATGCAAAAATGTTGGGTCACCTTAAATCAAGTAATTAAATATTTATTGACCACAGGGATAGGACACCCTAAAGCGACGGGTAACCCTAACTAGCGACCAACAGATTGAAACTGTTAGCAACTAAATCTAAATATCTTTTTGACAAATTCGAAGCTGCAGCCTGTCGGAAAACAGTATATATATATATATATATATATATAAATGTGCCAAAAAAATAAATAAAAAAAAAAACTTTGCCTCGCCAATGATCGTAACTTACCGAATACATCAGCACCTTCGCCCCCCACATCCGACTGGCCACCCCCGCCACCCTCTGAGCTGACGCGTCCACCTTAGATAGAAATACAACGTAATTTTTTTTTATCGTTTACACCTCGAAAACCTCATAATACATCAGACTTGTATTTTGTGTTTGTGCAATAAAGAATATCTATCTATCTAATTGGTATCGTGAATGAAATCCATTTAGCATATTAGATCAACAAAATAAGCGGAAAAAAACAGCAGTTCGACACAATATGTAATATTGAGGCCTGACATCATCATCATCATCATCATCATCATCAGCCCATTTAAGTCCTCACTGCTGGGGCACGGGCCTCCCTCAATCACATGAGGGGTAATTGCCATACTCACCACGCTTGGCAGACGGGTTGGCGAGGGTTTTGATATAAATGCAGAGTTTTCCTTCTCTGGGTGCTGATGATCATGCCAGCAGCTTTACCTTAGTCGCCTTTTACGACACCTCGGTAAGAGTGAGGGCGGCCTAGTCTACTCTGCCGGGACCACACGGCCAGTGTGGTCCCGGCGGTTTCGGATCATGAAATACCATATTAGCAGTGATCGGAATAGGTAGTGTAATGTAGTGTCAACGACTCCAAACATTACATTAGTATGGATACGCCTACGCATCGTTGCGAGATTTCGGAAATATTCTACACAAAACAGAAATGTCACCATTAAATATATCAGCATTTTTACACATTTATGGTCACTAATATGCACTGATCGGATTTAGGTGCGCAAGTTTTGACGAAATCTTTAAATGGACACGCCAACGGCGCCTAAAAATTTATGAAAATTTCGGTAAGAGTTGCTTTTATGTGTAACATTTAATTTACTTAAATACTTTTACCCGACTACGACGAGGCAAAAAGGAGGTTTATGATTTTGAACTATATGTATGTATGGTTGTTCATCTGTTCCCTCATAACTTCTAAACTAATTATCATAGTTGAACAAATGATATGTCGTTAGAAGCGTTTTGATTGTCTTCTCTTTATAGGAGACATGACGTCACGTTAAATTGACTACAGCGCCCTCTAGGGGATTTAGAGTAAGGAACTAAAAAAATGTTAAATAAAAAAAATAAAGTTTAAAAACTAAAACCTGACTACCAAAAAAACACGCTCAAAAAAGTGCGAAACAAGAAAATTGTCTCTGCTGAAATTATTATGCCGTATCGCCGTGGTCGTATGCCACATTGATTTTATTGTATTATTATAATGAATCTGTTTTGCTACAGTAGGTGGCATACGACCACGGCGATACGGCATAATAATTACAGCAGACAACTTTCTTGTTTCGTACTTACTGAGGTGTTTTTTTGGTAGTCGGGTTTTAGTTTTTAAACTAAATTTTTATTTAACAAATTTTTAGTTATGTAAATAAAATTACATATTTGAAATGAGCTAAAAAAGTTCTTTCATTTGAAACCCCACCGTCAAGCAATTTTTTTTTAAGTTCCTTACTCTAAGTCCCCTAGAGGGCGCTGTAGTCAATTTAACGTGACGTCATGTCTCCTATAAAGAGAAGACAATCAAAACGCTTCTAACGACATCTCACTTGTTCAACTATGATAATTATTTTAGAAGTTATGAGGGAACAGATGAACAACCATACATACATACAGTTCAAAATCATAACCCTCCTTTTTGCTTCGCCGTAGTCGGGTAAAAATATTTAAGTAAATTAAATGTTACACTTAAAAGCAACTCTTATCGAAATTTTCATCCATTTGTAAGCTCCGTTGGCGTGTCCATAAAAAATTTCGTCAAAACTTGCACACCTAAATCCGATCAGTGCATATTAGTGACCATAAATGTGTAAAAATGCTGTTCCGTCATCGCACTTTCTTCGTAAATAATTCGTAAGTTTCAAATATGGAATTCTAATGTTCGAAATTTAAAATCGTTAATAAATCGATGTTTCTGTGTTGGCGAATGATGCAGAAGCAATTCGCAACCATTTTTATGGTTTGTCATGCATTCCGTGTCAATAGTTTGATTATTGGCACACCAGAGGGCAGTTGAACGCCGACGCCCGGAAAGGACACAGCCTAATGGCGTACGCGCCGAAAGAAAACTGTTAAAGCGTGTGTGCTTGTGCGTGTTCCGACGTCCATGGAACTGTGATGTGCTAGATCCTGAACCTAGAAGCTGAGGTGCTTGTGGCTGACCCGAAGGTGGAACCGTCAAACGATCTACTAAAGGTACGTGTGTGCATGGTGTTGTTGCTGCGTACTTTCTCGATACAGAACATCGATTTCCCATATCGGCAGGCCTTACAGGTCTGAACCGGGTGTAGCAGAAAGCCACTGATCGTCTGTTCCTTTGTACTAAAAGGAACCCCAGTGTGCAGTGCGTATGCTACAAATGCTAACATATTTCATGGTGACATTTCTGTTTAGTCTCATTCGTTAAGTTTATATTTGTGTCATAGTGTCTAAATGGATTTATGTACTTCATATTGAATTATAATAAGAGCGCTTTGGGCAACTGTAAGCTTTTATTACTTCACAAACGGGCTCTGCGGGAATCGTCGCCTCGGTCCTTTTCCAACCCACGCGAGCATCTCGCTCTCACTACACTATACTTGTTTATATTCCACCATAATATTAATTCGAATCTTACTGTATATTTATTTGCACACCATTTTAGACAGAACATTATATTTAATCTATACTAATATTATAAAGAGGAAAGATTTGTATTTTTGTATTTTTGTATGTTTGTAATGAATAAACTCAAAAACTACTGGACCGATTGCAACATTTTTTACACCATTAGAAAGCTGCATTATTCAGAAGTAACATAGGCTATATCCCGGTACGGGAAGTAGTTCCCTCGGGACGCGGGTGCAACCGCGTGAAACAGCTAGTTTATTTATAAACTATTTATGTACACATACATATAAACTATTTATGTACCACATATATCGTCCGTGCGTCACATTAGGGCGCTCATAAAACCAGCGCCATGGCCTGAAGGTACTCCTACCTAAAGCCATGGCCGAAGCTGAGTGAGCTACTTTTCACTGACTATCGCGACATACCTTACACACACACACACACACCTGTACGCAAATACTTATTGCCCGGCTTGAGAAGCCGTATTATTACTTTGTTTTTTTTTCTATTTAGTTTTTTTTTCTGTTTGTCTCCTTTTATATTTGTAATGTTCGACTGACCGGATGGCGCAATTGGTAGTGACCCTGCCTCTTACGCCAAAGGTCGTGGGTTCGATCCCCACCCTGGACAAACATTCGTGCGATGAACACTTGTGTTTGTTCGGTGTCTGGGTGTAATATATGTATTTAAGTATATATTTGTGTTCCTCTGTTGTCTGATATCTGTAACACAAGTACTTAAGCTACTTAGTACGGAATCAGGTCAATGTATGAGATGTTATGAGAATTATTATTATGAACAATGTTGTGTTTTCTGTGTTAGTTTGTATTTGTTTCTTTTTCTCTTAGTTTAAATATTATATGATTATACTTATTGCATTCTTATCTCTAAAAAGTGGAGTGTCGTATTTTTCAGTGAATAAATGTTTCTATCTATCTATTATCTTATTTGTTGTTGATATAAAGCAATATACCTTCAGCCTGTCTCCTGTCTTGTGGATGAACCTCCTGGTGGAGCCGTCTGACAAGAGCGCCGTGAGGACCACGGGACGAGTCTCCGCGTCACAGAACACGGATACCTGATGGAAGAACATTATTTATTATCTTAAGTACATGGTAGAAATACCAAAAGTCCGCACAAAGAGGTTTTGAATCCTGTTTCCTTATTCGTACTGCGAAACAGTGGAATCAGCTGCCTGAGGAGGTGTTCCCTAGAGGCTACAATTTGGGGGTTTTCAAAGCGCGAGTGAATAGGTATCTTCTAGGAAATCGTGCTACATCTTAGACCATACTATCACTTACCATCAGGTGAAATATGGTGCAGTGAAAAAAAATATCTAAATCATTTATTCACAATTGACCGTGTGGTCCCCGGCAGAGTAGAATAGGCCACCCTCACTCTTACCGAGGTGTCGTAAAAGGCGACTAAGGTAAAGCTGCTGGCATGATCATCAGCACCCAGAGAAGGAAAACTCTGCATTTATATCAAAACCCTCGCCAACCCGTCTGCCAAGCGTGGTGAGTATGGCAATTACCCCTCATGTGATTGAGGGAGGCCCGTGCCCCAGCAGTGGGGACTTAGATGGGCTGACGATGATGATCTCGGGAAATACACGACGTATCATAAAAATGAATAAAGTGTAAGGCGTGTTGTGGGCAGTATTAAGTCATTTCCTCGTCGCGAGGCATAGCGACTCAGACTGTCCCACTGCAGGGCAAAGGCCTCCATCATAGAAATCAAGTCACTATTCTACTCTGCCGGGGACCACACGGCCTTGCAAGAGTGTTTGGGTTGAATATAATATAAAGTGTACTTGCTTGTTCATAAAATTTCACCACACCAAGCTTGCCAAGCCTCAACAAACGAGACATGCACTCGTCTCGCTCGCTCCCAGTGTTGCTGTACTTGGCTAGAGCGGGACAGAGCTGCGTGAGACGTAGAGACGTGCGAGCGGGGGACTTTTTGTGTAATTCTATTGATATTTTGTTTAGTATTGACGATTTTTGCTTGGCATCTGTAGAATCTGAAATTAAAAAATGTCGTTTTATTGCTTTTCTCCCCCTAAATTTTAGGGGGCGGCCATCTTGAATTACAACGCACGCGCATGCGCACGCACACACACACACACAAACAAACATACACACAAAAACACGCATACACAGCCACACACATACGCACACACACGGCTAAGCACACGCACACACACAGCCACACACACTGCGAAACACACGCGCGCGCACTCACACACACACACACACACGCACGCACACACACGGCCACACACACACAGCCATACACACACACACACATAGCCACACACGGCCACACACACACGCACACACACAACTATACACACACACATAGCCACACACACGGCTACACACACACAGCCATACACACACACATAGCCACACACACACGCACACACACAACCACTGACACTCGCACACACACAGCCTCACACACACGCACACGCACAGAAACAGAGACAGACACACGCACTGTTTTCTGTGAGGTCGTGGTATCACTCTGGTCGAGCGGGACCATTCATACCGAAGCGTGACACTCTCACGGGCAATAGCATAGAAAGGCGATATTTTTAAATTTTTCATTTCATTCATAAGGAAAATTATACTCCTTTAGTCCTTTCAACAATACTCACCATATTCTTCTATCTGATACAACTCGTTCTTATACTTCTTGAGCACAGTATACTCCGTGCTGGAGGCCGCGTGGGGGTTCTCGAAGATGCTACTCCTCATCAGCTCAAATGTCTTCGACCATACTTCCGAGTCTAGAATGGAAATACGGTATTTGACTATTTTTTATTTATTTTTGTAATCAAAAGACCTCTCAATGATAGAAACATCGTTAAAAAAATTATTTGATTATCATTTAAACTACCTGAGATATCACAACTTTAAAATCACATTATTTTGGGCAAACCCAAAACGCTCCATACAAATGGCTACTGAGATGTGACGTCACAAATAAGTATTTTGTATGCATTTCATTAGAATTTTGTATGGCAGCTATATCAAATGTTGCGTTTATGTCAATGGTTCTATTATAATAGTTGGTGCAAATTGTATGGGTTATAAAATGGTATAATTATTTTTTAATAATTTCATACTTTTAAAATGGACTCGCCCATGAATCTTTGAATGGCCATAAAACCTGCTAGACGTTATATTTTTAATTGAGAATTTTTGTTATTGGCACATATTTACCTATATTTTGATAAAATATTTATATTTTGTAAGCTCGAGAGCTTAGTCAAATACCCTATTGGGTATCATACAGGTGACATGAATCACGAGACAAATTTTAACATAGTATTTTACTCATTGTACAGAACAGCTTCATCTGAGATGGTAAGCGATTGGTAAACTTGTTGAACTGTTTGATCTACTCCCTGCAGCTGAATTCTTACATTACGATCCACAGGCAAGCGATTCTCATTCCATCCCCATCATCTCGATGGATGGCGGAACTTTCTACCGCGTACCTCATCATCAGCAACCCACACTCGTCCACCCACTGCTGGACATAGGTGTCCCCTAATGCACGCCACTGCTCCCGATTTCCGGCCACTCTCATCCAGCCCACACCAGCCAGCCTTCGAATGTCATCATCCCATCTTGTCGCAGGGCGTCCTACACTACGCTTACCGAGTCGCGGTCTCCACTCAAGGACTTTACGGCTCCAACGGCTGTCAGTTCTGCGGCTAATGTGACCAGCCCACTGCCACTTCAGTTTGCTAATTCGGTGGACAGTGCTGCTTCACGCCGGTCTTCTGTGCGGCCGTGGTATCACTCCAGTCGAGCCGGCCCATTGATGCCGAAACGTGGCTCCCCCACGGTCTGTCTCGAATCGCACTTAGGACCATAAGCAATAGGGCGAAAATAGTCTTGTCAATGGAGCAAGTGAGAACAAAATTTACTTACCAGAAACACATTTTAAAAGCATCTGACATCTTCTCAACAAGGCATGTCTTGGATCGCACTTAGCACCATAGATAGACAATAGGGCGAATATAGTCTTGTCAATGGAGCAAGTGAGAACAAAATTTACTTACCAGAAACATATTTTAAAAGTGTCTGACATCTTCTCAACCAGGAATGTGTCGGATCTCACTTAGCACCATAGACAATAGGGCGAATATAGTCTTGTCAATAGAGCAAGTGAGAACAAAATTTACTTACCAGAAACAGATTTTAAAAGCATCTGACATCTTCTCAACCAGGAATGTGTCGGATCTCACTTAGGACCATAGACAATAGGGCGAATAATGTAATTTCCACCATGTATATAAACCGTGTTTTATGCAAATAAATATCTTGAATCTTGAAAGCATCTGACATCTTCTCAACCAAGCGTGTGTCGGATCGCACTTAGGACCATAGACAATAGGGCGAATATAGTCTTGTCAATTGAGCAAGTGAGAACAACATTTACTTACCAGAAACAGATTTTAAAAGCATCTGACATCTTCTCAACAAGGCATGTCTTGGATCGCACACCAATCTCAACTGTTGCTTGCATTCCTCCTCGCCATCGCCCATAGACAATAGGGCGGATATAGACTCTTGTTTATGGAGGAGGTGGGCGGGGAAGAGATGCGAGTGTGAGGAGATCTGTTCCAATGATGTTGCGTCTAGGTTATTTAGTAGGAGACTTATCTGTAAGTAAAACAATGTGTTAAAATGTAACATTCCACAAATACACTGTTATTACTTGAGTATTTTATCGTGTCCATCCCGAAACCCCCATAATATATATCGTGAATAACATACTACAACGTAACCCTACCTTCTCCAACAAGTTTTCAGCAGTTTTCTCTTCCATCGACTGAACTCCGTCCATTCTGTTGAACACCACAGCCAGAAGCATCTCAGCCTGGGAAGGTAGATCTAAATCTATGACGTGGCCTAGAACATCTGCCATATTGTGTAGGAGTTTGTTCTGTTCGGTTTGATCTGTAAAAGTTGTACATGTCGGGTATTTTAATTTCTGAACGATATTTTAAACGCTAGTACTGAGTAGCTGTTACTGAATAACAGTTATCAGATCACGTTATTTGATGGTATCCGAATTTATCCCTTTGGCAACACTGTTTGAGAAATGTCAACGTCAGTTGAATCTGTCAGTAGTGCGTTTGACTAGGACACTTGTTTCTGAGACAGCGCCACGGTTCCCAACTTAGGGGTTTTCCTCCTAGATTTAGGGGGTAAATAAGTGAGATCGGATTTTTTTAGGGGTCTGAAATATTTAGGGGTATTTTCAGGGATTTTTTGACTCTGTTATTTTTTAATTTATAACATCTAGTACGTGAATTACGTACATACCTACAACCACTCTGTGGGCACATGAATAATTATTCATGTGCTGTGGGAACTGGGGCGGAGCTGTGCACGAAGTTATAATAAGAATCACAGATTACTTAAATAAGAATTCTTATCTATAACCTTCTTGGTGCTGTGCTTAAGTGAAAAGAATTCGGAACGTTTTTTTTTCTGGCCCTGCACGGTTTGTGTAGGTATATAATAGCCACAATTCGGAACGTTGGCCTATACAAACATACAGTATTTTATTTCTAAATCTGTAAGAATTAATATTTAATTTAATTTATGTTTTTAGGGGGGAAACAAAATAATGAAGGTCATTTTAGGGGTTTTTGTCACAGACTTTAGGGATAAATATTTTTGAGAGTTGGTAACACTGGACAGCGCCTGCGCCGGACGTGCGCACTGATCGAGTAAAATCAACATGGCGGACACCAACGACGAGCACCTGGATTCAAATCCGTCTGAATCTGCGACAAAAACCGTCTGTCGCGTGAAAGTGCAACTAAGTAAAGATGGTAAAAATGTACAAAATAAGTATATTGGTACAACCTGTGTGGATAAAGAATGGGATCAGAAATGGCGGCGCATCGCACGTGTGCGAGTATAGACGCAAAGAATGAATGAATGAATGAATGAATAAAACATTTATTGGCACAAAGAACAACACATACAATAAACAATTAAAAAAAAAACTATCAGTATTAACAAAATAAAAAGAACACAATATCAAAAAAAAGAAAAAAGGTTATCATTGTGCCAATAGGCGCCCGCTCAGCATTAGTCGCGCCGTGTCATTGCTGACACGTCGCGACGCTGATATTCTGCGGGAGACCCTGCGGCATATCGTGTGCCTGCTCACGAAAGGAAGGAAAGAAGGGAGTTGTAGCAACACAAACAAAAAAATAAATTTAATACCTACCTAACTGAACAGTCACATAATATGCGCCGGGGTATGAGAGAAGAAAATAAAACGTACAAGTAACATTATTCAAGAAATTGACAGAAGGAAGAAAGTACGACGAGAAAATTATTGCAAAGGGTGTGCGAGCGAGAAGTGAATAGATGCGCCATTCTTTATCCGCACAGATTTGTAAATGGTAAAGTTAATGGTTATGGTTATGAGGTGAGAACACGCGGCGAGATTGGTGACCGATCGTGAACTAACGAAATACGTGGTAAAATGTGAAATAGCTATAATTTGGGTCAGCGTGAAATGTTGACTGCGCACGCGCCCCGATTTACACTGTATTTCGCACACCTTCGCATATTATTTATTGGTGTATAGGAACCCTTAAAATAATATTAATTTTCTTTATTATGAGTATTTCGTTTAGAAAATCATTATAAAATATAAGGATTATTTAATCTCTCAAAAACGCTTATAACAGCAATATGTCGAATAATACGAGTGACGTCAACCTTTTGTAAACAAATAGGAAATCGAATCATTCGAGTATCGTCAACCACATAAAAAATCATATCGATAACACACGATAAATTTGATAGATGAATAGCATCCCGCATAGATAGAACACAATGGCGTCATGTCGATCACTTGATTTGGTTACAAAAGGCTGACGTCACAGTAAAGAAAGTCAAACAAACTAATTTTATTTTGTTTTTTTTTTTTGAAAATATTCAATATTTTTTGTTAATTCCTTTTTAAAGCTATTAATTACGCCGATTACTATAAATAAATCTTTATTTTTCATACTGTCTAATAGCCTATTCAAAGTGTATTATTATATTCCTATCACTTAAGCATGATATGGGTGACAGATGTCAAAATCTATACATTTTTCGCATTCGTCTCTTTCTAACGTGTGACTCACGTATAAATCTGTCCTGCTGTCACCGATATATCATGATAAAGCGAAAGGGGTATAGTGATGCCGAATTTTCGATAGTATTACTATCGAAATTATCGATAGCTCACTTTGGTACAGTATTATAGACTTTTTTTTTTAAGTTATAGGTGGCAGATGAGCAGACGGATCACCTGATGGTAAGCAATTGCTACCGCCCATGGTCATCCGCGACACCAGTGGAGTCACAAGTGCGCTGCCAACCTTTAGACCCCCATTTTTCCCTGGATTAGGCCTCCGGTACCCTCAATCACGCAGCACAGTGCTGCTTCACGCCGGTTTTCTGTGATGCCGTGGTATCACTCCGGTCGACCCGGCCCATTAATGCCAAAGCGTGGCTCTCCCACGTTCCGGTCTTAAAGTTTGACTGCCTCGGTGGCGCAGTGGTGAATTGGTCGCAC
This sequence comes from Marasmia exigua, assembly GCA_019059595.1. Lineage (NCBI taxonomy): Eukaryota > Metazoa > Arthropoda > Insecta > Lepidoptera > Crambidae > Marasmia > Marasmia exigua. The sequence goes on from CM032490.1 coordinate 1,504,271, forward strand.
TTCAAAGCGACGGCTGCGCAAAAGGTCCCGGGTTCGATCCCCGGGTCGGGCCGAAAATTTGTACCTAAGTTTTCAGTAAAAAAATCTCAGTGTCAGCCCGGAGTCTGGAAGTTTCCGTTCTTGTACCCCCGTGCCGTTAAGCCGTTGGTCCTGCGCCCAATCCCTCTCCGGTCGTGTCACGCTGGTGTCCCATCGGAATATGAGGGTAAGGTAATAGAGAATGCACTTGTGTTTGCGCACACACTTGAGCACTATAATATATCCTGCGTACGTGGCTAATCACTGAGATTGGCCGCCGTAACCGTAATCGGTTGGAGGATATTATTATTATAATCAAAAGTGAAGTACAGTCAGCCTAATTTTTTACCTTCTGTCCACACGTCATCGTAATAACTGATCGCCATTTGGAATAAAGAACTCAGCATTTGTTTGTTTTTCTTGCTGAGAATTTGCCTTTTTGTATGTTCATTTGTAGATTCAATAATGGATTGCAGTTTTTCATCAGTAAGACCTGCAAAATAAAAAAATAAATTAATATTTCACAACATCACGTACAGTACGTGGCCGTGTGGTCCCGGCAGAGTAGAATAGACCACCCTCACTCTTACCGAGGTGTCGTAAAAGGCGACTAAGGTAAAGCTGCTGGCATGATCATCAGCACCCAGAGAAGGAAAACTCTGCATTTATATCAAAAACCTCGCCAACCCGTCTGCCAAGCGTGGTGAGTATGGCAGTTACCTCTCATGTGATTGAGGGAGGCCCGTGCTCCAGCAGTGGGGACTTAAATGGGCTGATGATGATGATGATGATGATGACGTACAGTCAGCCTCAGACCAAGTTACCCCCTTGCTGTGGAAAAATTGTTGTGCCCCAGACATAAGGATGATCCAAAGGTTAACAAGGGTAACTCGACATGACGCCGTGTGTACAATGATCTAACTCCGAGATAGGTAATAAAATAAAATAATAATAAAAAAAACTTCCCACTAATTATAGGGTTTCGTACAGTCACGAGCTTTAATTTGGGACATTTTTTTGTTAAATGTAAGTAAGTAAGTAAACATTTATTGACCATATAAAAGATTTACATAGATAGGACACATAACATAAACATAAGGAGATTGCACAGTAATACACCTACAAATTTTAAACTTAAGCTAAGGGAATACTGTCTTAGCAATTGCTAGTACAGTTGTATAAAATATTGTACACTTATTTATTAGTGTCGCTCGAATTGCACTTTTAATTCCCAAAATATGGTTTTCAATAAATGATTCGAGTATTGAATATATATATGTATACATAGCATAGCTCACGATAGCTAAGACAAACCTCTGTGGTTTAATGTGCTGTCTTATTATTGTACATGTATAATTTGTAATGTAATTTGATAATAAATTGAAAAAAAAACATAGGAAAGAAATATTTATACAGAAACAAATAAAATTAGTTAATACATAAACTAGTGACCAAGGAAGAAGAAAAGCAACAAAGTGAAGTGGTCAACAAGGTCCAAGCTCAGCATGTGCTGCAGCGGTTTGCAGCCGCTGCCGCGCTGGTTTTCAAATGTCGTTAGAACATTCATAATGCAATAAGGTCGAAACTTTAGTGCCATAATGTTGAATGTCAAGTTAAGACAAACTTGAAACGATAACCTCTTTGCAAAACGCTATCATGACAGTTTTCTAATTACGAACATATGTTGTGTCACTCGTGTCCGTGTCAGTCAAGAAAATAGTTTTTGTTACAGGTTTTCATAACCTATGACAACCTATTTTGGTTTGGACGAGTTGGCGTGCTGACATATATCAATTGACAATTGAATATTGTACTTTCTTTATTTGCGTATCACAAATAAAAACGATATAGACAAAACACAGGGCCAAAAAGTTATTACCCACGTGTTAGCGACGTGCTCATATTTTTGTCTCTCTCTCGCTGCGACGAGTCAGTCGGCCCGTGCTATCCGCGCGATACACGTGTTTTTAACGTCAATAAAAGTGTAATTTTGGAAATAAAGCTGTGTTATCAAAAGGTTCTATAGTGTTTACCATTTTCGCCTCGGCCACCCTCACCACAATCAACAGCACGTAACAATTGCTCGAAAAAAAAAATCGGCAATGATCGTGTACCCTCACTCAAGTACGATTTTTTATTGCACGGTTACCGCTAGAAAAGCAATGTTGTCGATGGTAAATATTATGAATTTAACACGTTAAAATATTAGCTCTTAATAGCGAAAATATGCATGACATTCAACCTTGGGTGGGTCCCAAATTAAAGCTCGTGACTGTACCTCGAAACTCTGCCCTTTTGGTCTAGTGGTTTCAGTACCGGGCCGTGATCTCGGGGTCCTGCGTTCGATTCCCGGGTCGAGCAAATAGTATGTTTCGAATTTTTCTAACATAGCTCGGGTTTGTCATCACCAATCCGCATTTGGCAAGCGTGGTGATTAAGCCTAATCCCATCATAGTAGCGATGACTTGATTTCTATGCTGGAGGCCTTTGCCCTGCAGTGGGACAGTATATATGCTGACAATTTACCAATGTAATTCTAAATATGTATTATATGTACATCATTCTGTGCGTCCTGTGAAAAGTGGTACAAGTCGACTTAAATCGAATTTGATTTTCTTCTTGAATGAATGAATGAATGAATGAATATACTTTTATTGCACTCAAAATGAAGTATGAAAACATAAAACTAGATATTACAGGATGTGTACAACGAAGGCGGCCTTATCACTATGAGCGATCTCTTCCAGGCAACCTTTGGATAAAGGACACTTGATGAAGGTGTAGGTACTTGCTACTTCATCACAAAAAAAACTTCTATTATTCTGTCTGATCAGACGGAAAAATGGAGGATTTTTTTGCATGTCTAATCAGACAGAAAAATAGAGGACTTTTTTGTGATGATGTAGCAAGAAGAAAATCAAATTCGATATAAGTCGACTTGTACCACTTTTCACAGGACGCACAGAATTGTAATCCCACTGTTGGTTCTGATATCCGTAACACAGCTACATATCTCGGAGTAAGATCAATGTATGTCATCATCATCGTCAGCCCATTTAAATCCCCACTGCTGGGGCACGCGCCTCCCTCAATCACATGAGGGGTAATTGCCATACTCACCACGCTTGGCAGACGGGTTGGCGAGGGTTTTGATATAAATGCAGAGTTTTCCTTCTCTGGGTGCTGATGATCATGCCAGCAGCTTTACCTTAGTCGCCTTTTACGACACCTCGGTAAGAGTGAGGGTGGCCTATTCTACTCTGCCGGGGACCACACGGCTGCGGCAATGTATGTGATGTTGTGAAATATTTATTATTATTTATTAAACTTGAAAATAACAATTTAATGTACTTACATCCTAAATCTTGATGTAAAGCGAGTGTCAATTTGTTTACAGCGATAATATCTCTGTTAGAACATCCTTCCAGTTGGACTTGAGATGACTCTGCAACAAAGAGGACCCTATATTTATGATCCACATACGAAAGCGACGGCAAAAGACAAAATGATGTATTATGTTAGGACATGTCCTTGTGATGTTCAAATGTCAAGATTTGGCATCACTAATCAAATAAATGAGTGCGTGAGTGAGGGTACCGGACGCCCAATCCGGGGGAAAGGGTGGTATTTTTTTATTATCAAGCTTTTATTTCAGATAAACAAATCCATACAAATTCGTTAGTAACATTTTGGTGCTTATAAACTATGTTAGTATATCCAATTATTATTATTGGGGACAGGAGTGTGTAAGGACCTCCAGTGTCCCAAAAATGGACCATCTATCTGGTCCGCTATAACAACGAGGAGGCTGTTGCCGCTGGCCCGTGTCCGCCGCGCCATCGAGGCAGCCCTTTTGCGCATAATGGACAACATTTCATATTTTCAACATGTCCATATTGTTTTTTTATATGAAAATAGACATCAAATGAACAGACCCATATTTTTTCTTTTTTCAAAATTTGTCCATTTTCATGTACAAAATAATTATTGAAATTCTTTATATTCTAAATAGACGTAAGCGCCAAATGACGTCATCGGACGGCTGAATACAGCGATATTCCTTTGCTTATCATTGTTTTAATAAAAAAAAGGTACTACTGTCAAAGGTAAATAATACTAGTGTCAACATTGTCAACGTCATTCATACATTCAACGTTGACAAGTTGTCTTTTTTTTTGACAGTTACATGTCATGGGTTTGGCATTTCGTAAATTTAAAACTATAATGTGCTAAGCAAAGAAATATTTTACATTCTGCCGTCCGATGACGTCATCTTACGTTTTTTAGTTTTTAATTTTTTTCTCAGTAAATAAGCAATATAAAAAATTAATAAATATATATTCGAGCAGAGGAAAAGTAAACAAAGAATTGGTATTTTTTGTTTCAGAGCTTAGCAATTTTGAAATGTTGTCCATTGGTAGTGACCCTGCCTCTTACGCCAAAGGTCGTGGGTTCGATCCCCACCCTGGACAAACATTCGTGCGATGAACACTTGTGTTTGTTCGGTGTCTGGGTGTAATATATGTATTTAAGTATATATTTGTGTTCCTCTGTTGTCTGATATCTGTGACACAAGTGCTTAAGCTACTTAGTACGGAATCAGGTCAACGTATGAGATGTTGTGAGAATTATTATTATTACTGGTGTCGCGGGTGTCCTTGGGCGGCGGCAATCGCTTACCATCAGGTGATCCGTCTGCTCGTCTGAATGAATTGAATTCAGTTGAATTATATTTTTTTGACTTACCGAGTGTCGCAAGCGCATCTCCCAGCATATCCACGTCGTTGCTTTTTAGGCCGATGCACCTCATCGCTTCTGCCTTCTCAATCTGCCAGGACAGTGCTTCCATTAAATCTGGGGAACTAAAAATAATTTCGTTATTGACAATTACACCCTTACTACAGTTTTATATGAGAGGTGGCAGACGAGCAGACGGATCACCTGATGGTAAGCAATTTCGCCACCCATGGGGTGTCCATGAGCGGCGGAATTGCTTACCATCACCAGTGGAGTCACAAGTGCGCTGCCAACCTTTTCCCCTTCCCCCCATTGGGCCTCCGGTAACCTCACTCACACGGCGAAACACAGCGCAGGCGCTGCTTCACGCTGATCTTCTGTGAGGCAGTCGTATCAATCCGGTCGAGCCGGCCCGTTCATGCCTAAGCGTGGCTCTCTTACATACAGGTTCAAATCATAACCCTCCTTTTTGGTTCGCCGTAGTCGAGTAAAAAAAGATGTAAACTCAAATCAAATCAAATCAAATATTATTTATTTTTCTCTCACATAAGACATAATTAACTGATAACAGTAGGTATAGCTGTAGCTGGCGGCATAAAATAATAGCAATGACCGTTTGTTTGTGCACTTGTTACAAAGAAGTCTTTCTACTGGAGTTGGTTTCTGCGCACTCAAGGTCACCGCCATCGCCCCATGCCGCACAACTATTATTTGTCCTTGTGTGTGAGAGACTGGTAGGGATGCAAACGATACATCGATTTTTTTCAAACATCGATGTATCGTTCATAAACATCGATGTTGAAACCTAAAACATCGACGATACATCGTTCTTTATGAGCGATGTTTTATGAACGATATTTTATCATAGTGCTATCTTCCGTTGAAATTGAATTTTACTAAACCACTAGAAAAATCCACCAGCCACTAGAAGTAATTGTTTGCCACTAAATGGACAGTCAAAACAACCAGTTTTAGTAGAAAATCCACTAAGTTGGCAACACTGCCTAACTGACACTTCTCTCAGTCACACACAACACAAGCGTTGATTTTGTTATTTAGCGTTTTGTGCCCTCTGCAATCTGCAATATAAATCAAACGCCTGCGATACTTCTGTTAAAAAAATATATTTATTCGATATATAAATGGTGATAAAAAACATCGAAAAAAAATCGATATATCGTTCATAAACTTCGATGTTTTCGACATCGATGTTTCAGTTTTGAAAATATCGATGTTCTAATATCGATGTTTTTTAATCATAATCATAATCATAATATCATTTATTGCCCAAAATGTGGTACAGTAGGTGGAAACATTAACAATGACTCTCACAATTTGCCAAAGTTATAAAGGCATGCAATAGAAAATATAAATCAAATAATTAATAACTAAAACAAAAAATTAGTACATTTTACGTGTCATAAGCAAATTCACATTGTCTTAAATTAAATAATATTGTGCTATTATTTCCGATTTTACAATCATTTGTCATTAAGAAACTCATCTACACTATAATAATTTTTTGCTCTAAGCCATTTAAGAGCGATCTTGCATCCCTAGAGACTGGTGCCTCACCACTCGGCGTTAACAGTGAGTTTACACGGTGGTGTAAACTCACTGTTAACGCCGTGACCAACCGCGCCGCGCTCGCTACGCCGCCCACTCCCCCCCCCCCCCCCCCTCAATCGTCTGTCGACCCGCGACGACTCGCCGCCCGAAACTAGCTTCACTTGCCATCTTACCAGCCTAAAGGATCGACGCCTCTCAGGTGTACAGACGACCACATTTCGCACCCTTAGTAAAATACCGACCTAACTCAAAATTTTAATATAGAAGCTAAGTGAAAATAGTATCGGCTAAAATCCAGGGACGAAAGGTCATCTAACAACAATTTTGAGTTAAGTAAATAGGTACACTCACATATGAACACGAGATGAAATTTGAAGTGCGTTATTTACTCAAGACTACTCAAGAATAAATTGCAAAGAATTGCTATAAAAATATCAACAATTTTGAGTTAGGTCGGTATTTTACTAAGGGTTATACCTTACTTCGAAGTACATCGCTGTAAGGGGTTGTCCATTAATCACGTGAGGCTATAAAGGGGGGGGGGGGGGGGGTTGATAAATATCACGAAAATAACACAAGGGGGAGGGGGGTGTAGTGAGATATCACGTGTATTTATTTTTTCGTCAAACGTTTTTCGTATGATTCCACTCTTTGTTTATTATTATTTTATGACAGTCAAAAAGAACTAGCAACCTAGTCTAGACATTTTTATCATGGTCCTTAATTTCAGAATAAAATAAAATTATTGTTTATACCTGTATTTAATTACCTATATTTTACAATTTTTAAAATTCTTTATAGGTACTAAAAATATACGTGATGTTGCGAATGGAGGGGGGGGGGGGAAGTCCTAAACCTCACTACGTATCACCAAGGGGGAGGGAGGGGGTTCATCATCATCATCATCAGCAACCCACACTCGTCCACTGCTGGACATAGGTCTCCCCTAATGCACGCCACTGCTCCCGATTTTCGGCCACTCTCATCCAGCCCACACCAGCCAGCCTTCGAATGTCATCATCCCATCTTGTCGCAGGGCGTCCTACACTACGCTTACCGAGTCGCGGTCTCCACTCAAGGACTTTACGGCTCCTACGGCTGTCAGTTCTGCGGCTAATATGACCAGCCCACTGCCACTTCAGTTTTCTAATTCGGTGGTTAGAAAGGGTGGGAGGGGGTTAAAAAATGCTAAAAAAAGATCACGTGATTAATGGACGGCCTCTAAAGAAAATTTTCGTCGTATTATTTCATCGCCCCGTAGCTGCCTGTCCACTCACCATCCGTTAACTTCAACACAGTTGAGTGCCAGATGCGGCAATTCTCTCGCATTGGCTTCCCGACACCACAGCAACTCGTCGGTGCGAGTCGCTGGCGTGACGTCACTGCACTCACTGTCGTAGCCTCCAACGAAAGCTCGTCTGTTGGTAGAAAAAGTTTGAGATTTTGGGTTTTTTAATGAGATAGTTGGGTGACCAGCAAACGAATCATGTGATGGTAATCAATTTTTTTTTATATGATATAGGTGGCAGATGCTCATAGGAGCGTTAACAGGGCATTATGCAACGAACAAAATGCTGATGAAGATGAACATGTCATCGAACAGCGACTGCAGAGCATGCAGGGAGGAGACGGAAACCATAGAACATCTTTTATGTGAATGCGACTCACTAGCCAGAGGCAGAATGTGTCTTCTAGGTAACGCTTATCCTAAACCAGGAGACTACAGGCACTTCAATCCGAAAGACATCGTGACGCTGATGAAACGAATCTTTCGTGAGTAGGAGCGCAAAAGATAGGGGAGGTACAAAAGATCCCTTAGGGTCGACGCAATTAAATACTATTTTATGCAAATAAATACTTTGACTTTGACTTTGACGTGCCCCATGAAAATGGCCCCTAACAGAGAAAGATAAGATAGGTGGCAGACGAGCAGACGGATCATCATGATGGTAAGCGATTACCGCCGCCCATGGACGCCTGCAACACCAGTGGTATCACAAGTGCGCTGCTTACCTTTTAACCCCCCCTTCCCCTGGATTGGGCCTCCGGTACCCTCACTCACACAGCGCATGCACTGCTTCACGGCGGTTTTCTGTGAGGACGTGGTATTACTCCGGTCGAGCCCGCCCATTCATGCCGAAGCGTGGCTCTCCCACTGTCAATGGGGTCTATCATAATCATAATCATTTATTCATTCAGAAACATGGGTAAGTGTTACAAGATATTAAATATAATATTGTTAGGTACAGCCATGATTCACCGTAAAGGTATATGAATATAAATATTAATATTTGATACATAAATTACAATTCAATTTCATTATTATTACATGCATGTCAATCATATTAGTTTACAATTTATTATAATAAGACATCATTTTCAGACTCCTAAATCTAAAGTTATTTTTATAGCTTATCATTAAAGAAAGTGCCGTGTGGTCCCGGCAGAGTAGAATAGGCCACCCTCACTCTTACCGAGGTGTCGTAAAAGGCGACTAAGGTAAAGCTGCTGGCATGATCATCAGCACCCAGAGAATGATATACTGAGATAGAGGCATCAGTCGGCTAACCAGTGCTAGCGCCATCTAGAGGAAAACGACCAATACTTAACGGCTACATAGCCGTACTACATAGTACGGCCATCTTGGAGAATCATAAAATATCATAATCAGAAAATAATTTTATTAAAGACGATTATATAACAAAATTCCATTATCCATTCTAGATCTCTGATTATTATTAATTTTCTAAAATTGCTGATGTCGGCCGGCCGCTTGAGGTAATTTTTTCGGAAACACGCTTTACAAGCGCGATGTAAAAATGCATAGTGACATCTACCGAAACAACGCCGAACCACCTGCTTGATTGATTTTTAAAGCTACATCTGCTTTTTACGAGCGCCATCTAACGAAAACCGCAGAACTACTGCTAAGTAAAAAAGTAATAAGTGAATTGACCCTGGCCTATAATACGCCATCTAGCGGATATTTCAGATCAATCAATGATAATAAAAAGTTTAAAACTACCCTATACAGCTTTCTTGCTGGAAAAGCTTACTATGATGTCAGATCTTTCTTTGATCATCATCATCGTCAGCCCATTTAAGTCCCCACTGCTGGGGCACGGGCCTCCCTCAATCACATGAGGGGTAATTGCCATACTCACCACGCTTGGCAGACGGGTTGGCGAGGGTTTTGATATAAATGCAGAGTTTTCCTTCTCTGGGTGCAGATGATCATGCCAGCAGCTTTACCTTAGTCGCCTTTTACGACACCTCGGTAAGAGTGAGGGTGGCCTATTCTACTCAACTACACACAATAAAAAAAATCAAAAATTCCGCTTTGGAAATATCGGTTTTCATGCGACATCCGCCATATTTGTTTTTCATACCGAAAATCCCGAGATTAAATGCAAAAAAATTTACCTCAACATAAGCCTAGCGGCCCACTCCACCAAGCAATCCGAAGGTCTGACGTCACACGATACATTTATGTCCCGCTCGCTCCAATCTTGCCTCTCTATCGCTTCAGTTACCTGTGACAAAATGGTATTACAGCTTAGAGGTCCTGATCATAACTGTTTGTTAAACCTTTGTTAACTAAAACGGTGTTATAACCCCAAACCCTCCCTCTGAGGATCCTCAAATTCCCATTTTAACCACTACTACCTACGAACACCAGCAATGCACCACGTTGTTAACTGCGTAAACAGCAAATGGTGCAAGAAATCAAAGCGCAATATTACACAGCAACAATAACAATAATAACTTAGCAATTACGTAATGTAATAGCATGTAACCATGACAACAACAAAAAAAAGAAAAAAAAATCATTCTAACAATAATTAAAGCAAACCATTAACATAAAAGAACAAAACAAATAAAAAAAAATACAAAAAATAATCAATATTAAAAAAAAAAATTTTTAGACATAGAATAGCATTAAGACTGTCTTACAAATTTAAGGAACTTTTAGGCACATAATCAAAATTGTGTTACGCGGAGCACTGTTACTATTTAACACAATAAAAACTAGCATAAAAAAGGCGCAGACCAAGAGTCAGCGGAAAAAATTTTTCATTAAGAAAAAGCGGTGTTATAAAGCAGTTTTTATTCTTTTTACGGAAATTTTGTATGATGGAAGTCACACATAATCCACCGAGCTACCATCCCCCTGTGTCATTTAGATTAAGGTGACGGGTAGGGCACACTAGCGACGTCAATCGGTTTTAATTTATAACTACTAAACCGGATATATTTAAAACCATTTCGGGGTCACAATCTCTCGGCAAACACTTACACTATTTGTTAAATAGGGCCTTTGCTTTTCAGCCTCTACGTGAATGAAATTGAAATTATTTATTTAAGTACCAGAAATAAAAAATACAAAGCAACATATTTCTCAATGCGGCACTTAAAAAGGTCTCTGCTCAGCATCTGCCACGGACACGTGAGGTCCCCGTGGCGCTGGTATTCTGCGGATACCTTTCTTGAAAGGCGCACGCATTACAAAAAGAACAATTAAAAATTATACCGTCCCGGTTCTCAGACTTCATAAAATCGGTAATTCGTTTGTTGGCTTAAGTATTAAGATATTTAATAAGCTACCACAAAATGTCATTAACCTATCACTGGATAAGTTTAAGTCTCATATTAAAACCTGCCTAATGAAGAAAGGTTTCTATAGTGTACAAGACTATTTAAATGATAAGGATTCTTGGTCATGTTAATTGATTAATCTTTTGAGTTGTTATTCATAGTAGTCTATTAACAATTCATAATTGTATTTTTTTTTCTCTTCTCAATTGAAACTCTGTAACATCATCAATATTTGAACAGAGTAACTACTGAGTTTCTTGCTGGTGTCTTCTCAGTAGAAATCGACATTCCGAACCAGCGGTAGATATTATATACCTATTTTGACATTCATAAGTGTTCTGTGTGGACCTAAATTGAATAAAGAATTTTTTATCTTTAATCTTTATAATAACATGCAAATTGCTTAAAATAAATTCAATTAGTTCGGATTAAAAATAATAAGTTAGATTAAAGATTAAGTTTAAAAATATGAATAACTTTGTAAGGAGAAAAAAAAAAGATCTATGGCACACAATATTTGAAGTTTTTTGATTTCGATGAAAATGAAATAAACTTTCGATGAAAATGAAATAACTTCTTTTCCATTATAGTAAATCGTCATCGTCATCGTCAGCCCATTTAAGTCCCCACTGCTGGGGCACGGGCCTCCCTCAATCACATGAGGGGCAATTGCCATACTCACCACGCTTGGCAGACGGGTTGGCGAGGGTTTTGATATAAATGCAGAGTTTTCCTTCTCTGGGTGCTGATGATCATGCCAGCAGCTTTACCTTAGTCGCCTTTTACGACACCTCGGTAAGAGTGAGGGTGGCCTATTCTACTGTGCCGGGGACCACACGGCTATTGTAAATAAATGCACTGATTTGACTGCCTCGGTGGCGCAATGATTAGTGGGTAGCACTTTAAAGCGACGGTTGCGCTTGGGGTCCCGGGTTCGATCCCCGGGTCCTGTAAGAAAGTCTCAGTGTTAGCCCGGAGTCTGGAAGTTGGCGGTCTTGTACCCCCGTGCCTCTGGAAACACGTTAAGCCCCCCTGATTTCGCCCTGGAATAGTAGAAGATACAATTAACCTAACTTACCACTGATATATCGAAGTGTTTTCGGGGCCATCTATCCGTCTCTCTCAGCCACCGCAAGCTGTCCTGCTTGCACTCATCGCGGCAAGATGACAGAAGCTTGTTGAACCACGATTTAGTATTAACGACTGAAAAAAAATATAAATAAATCTATATTTGATAATTTTTTATAGCAATCTTTTGCAAATTAAAATAACACACAAAAATTTCATCTCGTGTTCAGGCGGGACTCGAACCCACATCTTCCACAATACCATCCTACAAAAGTTCTACCAATTAGACCACTGAACGCGTTACTAAGCCGACGAAATTTGTAAGTGTCATTTTCGAAAGCTAAGATGGAAGTATTGAAATAATTATTTATTATAATTGACTCCACTAGTGTTGACTCCTCCGCAATGGTGTCGCGGATGTCCATGGGCGGCGGCAATCGCTTACCATCAGGTGGATCACCTGATGGTAAGCGATTGCGATTGAGCCCGACCCGGGGATCGAACCCGGAACCTCTTGGGCAGCCTTTACCACCAATTCACCACTGCGCCACCGAGGCAGTCAAACTTTAAGACCGGAACGTGGGAGAGCCACGCTTTGGCATTAATGGGCCGGGTCGACCGGAGTGATACCACGGCATCACCGAAAACCGGCGTGAAGCAGCACTGTGCTGCGTGAGTGAGGGTACCGGAGGCCTAATCCAGGGAAAAATGGTGGTCTAAAGGTTGGCAGCGCACTTGTGACTCCACCGGTGTCGCGGATGACCATGGGCGGTAGCAATTGCTTACCATCAGGTGATCCGTCTGCTCGTCTGCCACCTATGTCATAAAAAAATATATATTTGTAAAAATATATATTCCGCTATTGATTCTGATATCCGTAACACAGGCGCTTGAGCTACCTATCTCGGAGTCAGATCAATGTATGTGATGTTGTGAAATATTTATTGAACCATGTTACATACTTTGGTAGCTGTCCAGCCAGGACCTGAAGGTGTCTTCCGGCACCCAGAGTTGTGGTAGACCGCTGCTGGTCACTTCTCTCTTTCGTTGCTCCGTCAGTTTGTCCCAGTTCGACAGTTTTCCAAACGCCGACATAATGTCTGAAAAAAAAAAAGTAACTTCACCGTGGGAAAGCAACGCTTTGTCAGTCACGGTCCGGCTCGACCGGAATGACAAATAAATAAATAAATAATAATTCTCACAACATCTCATACGTTGACCTGATTCCGTACTAAGTAGCTTAAGCACTTGTGTTACAGATATCAGACAACAGAGGAACACAAATATATACTTAAATACATATATTACACCCAGACACCGAACAAACACAAGTATTCATCGCACGAATGTTTGTCCAGGGTGGGGATCGAACCCACGACCTTTGGCGTAAGAGATAGGGTCACTACCAATTGCGTCATCGGGTCAGTAAAATGAAACGACGGCCTCACCGAATTTTGAAAGAAATTGGCGTGAAGTGTGTTTGTGTCTATGTTCGCGTTTAAGGCGACGTAGGGCACACTAGCGACATCAATCGATATTAATTTTTAGCTATTAAACCGGATCTTTTTAAACAATTTCGGGGCTACAACCTCTCGGCAAACACTTATACTATTTATTAAATAACCATGCACAAGTGTTGGTTCCTTTATTAAAAACTATTGATACTTAGAGGCATTGTAGCGTGAATCATTTTCCGTACAAAAAAGGACGCAAAATTTGCATTGATTAATATCGTAAACCTTGACGAGATTGAAGCCGACATGTTAAATGATCCGTTAGTAGCTAAAAAATAAAATCGATAACCGCCTTTAGAATAGCTACTGCAGACTTTTGGCGTGTACTTAACGGACCAACAATATGGGTAGATCTATGTGAATTTATAATAGTTATTCAGTTTTCAAAGTTGGCACGTTTTACCAATTATAGTTAAAACATTTTCCACAGTGTGAGAGCCACGATTTGGCATGTTTCCGGGTCTCGACCGGGTAATACACGTCTCACATAAAACCGGCTGAAGAGTCGCATACGCTGTGCGCTAGGTGAGTGAGGGTCCCGAGCGGCACAATCCAGGGGAATGGGAGGTTAAAAGTTAAAAAGTAAAAGTAAGCAGCGCACTTGTGGACACCACTGGTGTTGCAGGTGTCCATGGGCGGCAGTAAGAGCTTGACACAGGTGATCGACGTGTGGTACCCGCAGAGTAGATAGGTCACCATCACACTTACGAGGGTCGTTAAAGGCGCACTAAGGTAAAGCTGCTAGCATGATCATCATCAACCGAGAAGGACAACTCTGTACATTTATATCAAAACCCTCGCCCAACCGTCTGCCAAGCGTGGTGAGTATGCGATTACCCCTCAGTGATTTGAGGGAGCCGGGCCTCAGCGGTGGGGACTTAAATGGGCTGATGATGATGATGATGAAATCAATTATTTTGACGTGTAACTTATTAAACATTCTAATGGCCCAAGCTGGACCACGTTTATAAGTTACATCGGCAAAATCGTCTACGCAGAAGAGCAGTTAAACAATTCGATTGATAACGATTGCGAAATCAGTTCAAATACAGACTTTATTGCATGCGTTAAGATTAAAATACAATAAACCAGAGAGAAATGGCTATCTCTCTCTTAACCGCACTCGCACCGAACTTTTGACCGTGGGAGACCCCGCTTCGGACATGAAATGGAGCCGGCCGACCGGAAGTGATACCACGGCCTTACAGGAAAAACCGCATTGCAAGCAGCACTGTGCGGTGTTCGCTGCGTGAGTGAGGGTACCGAGAGGCCTGCCTGCCTCCTTTAAACACTTAAAGGTTAACAGAACACTTGTGACTCTAATGGTGTTGAGGATGTCCATGGGGCAGCGCATCGCTTTACCATCAGGGGATCCGTCTTGAACTCGTCTGCAACATATGTCATAAATATAAACATTTGTGCTGAGGCATCAACCAATAAGAAATTTCAATTTTTGGCGCGCGTAAATGGAGCGTTGTGATTGGTTATGGTTTTGTCGCTGTTTTCGAAAATATGACTTCTGCGCACGTCGGGGTCACCAATGATGAGTAGGTGGTATGTGCCCAGGTAGCAATAATAATTAACTTCCTTTATGTACAAATTAGATTTATTAATTATGAATTTAAAGGACGACCTAGCTCTTGATGCGTACAGGAGAATATGATATAAAAAAAAAGGTTTTTATTTATTTTAATCTTAGACAGATGGCGCTCAATCGATAACAAATGAGAGTGCTAAGATTTTGATACTTAATTATGGCGGCGTGGTACAGATGGCGCTGTTAACAAGTATTTCGCTGTTTAACAGGTACATTGGTGTAACTTATAAAATTTGCCAAAACTGTACTTTAGTCTCCTTATTAGTGTACAGTGTGAGTGCATACCTTCTAGAGAAGGAGAGGAAAAATCCACTTCCATCTCAGCTTCATCGTCTTCGAGAATGGTACTGAAACCAAAACATTAACATTATTGGAACGGGGTTTTTTAACTCTTTCATATTTTTTTTAATATAGCTCTACCCGAAGATAATTTGCCAATGTCAAGTAACTTAGTTTTTTAGATTTTCGCGTTGCATTATAACTATAATGTATCAATACGGGGATTAACACGATATTTATTATGTGAAACAACATTATGTACTCACATATTTGGTCCGCTCGTGACCACGGCTGCTGTAACGTAGCCGAAATGTCGAGCCAAATATGTGAGTACACAATGTTGTTTCACATAATAAACATCGTGTTAATCCCCGTATTGATACATTATAGTCAAGTAACTTATTGAGATTAAGTAGATAGTCAACAGTCGAAGTCAGTCAAAGTCACAGTCACTCAATAAAACGCCGGTGTTTTACGTTTCATCGACCTACGGATTCAGCAGATATCACTCTAAAAGCAATCGCGGGTTTTAAGACTCCATTAGGTCCAAGTAAGTTGTCACGAGACAACGCACTCGACACACAATAGCATTGTTAAAAACGATACAATCCAACAATTCTTATTATTAGGATCACTTTGCGGCACTTCACTGCACAAGTAAACACCCAAATTTGCACACTAATACCACTAGACACTAATTTAAAACCTTTGAAATTGCATCAGCCCACGCGGCGTTTAAGCCCGTACGCCGAAAATCTTCATCATTAAAATTTAGCTAGATTAGAATGACAGCTCATGTTGTCACAGACAACTGATCTTCAGTTCTATAGTAATAAAAATCTATGGAATAATCCTTGGTTAATGAGTGTTTTCGCGTATGAAAAATCCGCTAGAGATGGCCTACGTTGGGACTGAGGTCCAACATCAACCGCATTGGTTGTTTAGTTTGTCACAAATTGTCATTTTGACAGATCGTTTAAACTAACCAATCACATTGTTAAGATTACATTTTCTTAGCTGTCAGAAATGACCCTATCTCGCTGTAAGGTTCTAACATCCACTTCCGAAAATTCTCCGCCATAACTTTTCTTACTTACTGTCTCTTTATTCGTCCTCTGTATAGAATCTTATGACATATTTTACAAATATAAGATTCACAAAACTCAATTAAATAAATATTAAAAGGATTTAAACTCGCCACACCGGTCAATAACCATTAAAATAACGTGTCTATAATCACTCGACATTGGCAGAGTTATTATGTGTTCGCCGTGGGCAACACCAGTAGCAGCCACTAATAAAAAAAAGAACACATTGCAATGGACCCCACTCCTATAGTACTCCATCTAGCGAATTTTCCACACGCGAAAACCCTTATTGATAAGCCTAATATTCAAGAAGGTCAAATGACATCTGTCCTTTTGTTATTGTACTACAAGACACAAAGAGAGATCAAGTGGGACAGCCACGATTCGGCATGAATGAACAAGCTCGACGGGGGTGATACCACGACTTCACAGAAAACGAATTTTTAATGTGGGAGAGCCACGCTTAGGCATGAATGGGCTGGCTCGACCGGAGTAATACCACTGCCTCACAGAAGACCGGCGTGAAGCAGTGCCTGCGCTGTGTTTCGCCGTGTGAGTGAGGTTACCTGAGGCCCAATGGGGGGGAAAGGGAAAAGGCTGGCAGCGCACTTGTGACTCCACTGGTGTTGCGGGTGTCCATGGGCGGCGGAATTGCTTACCATTAGGTGATCCGTCTGCTCGTCTGCCACCTCTCATATAAAAAAAAAACAGAGGCGTGAAGCAGTACTGTGCTATGTTTTGCTGTGTGAGTGAGGGCACCGGAGGCCCAAACCGGGAGAAAGGGTGGTTCAAAAGTTGGTAGTGCACTTGTGACTCCATTGGTATCGCGGGTGTCTATAGGCGGCGGCAATCACTTACCATCAGGCGATCCGTCTGCTTGTCTTTTTTTTAAATCAACCTATAAACTGTCCCACTGCAGGGCAAAGGCCTCCATCATAGAAATAACGTTATCGTTACTATGATGGCATTAGGCTTAATCACCACGCTTGCCAAATGCGGATCGGTGATCACAAACCCGAGCTATGTCCGATAAATTGGAAACATACTTTTCGCTCGACCCGGGAATCGAACCCGGTACTGAAACCACTAGACCAACAAGGCGTTTGCTTGTCTGCCACCTATAATATTAAAAATATAAAGCTGGCGCTTTATTATTCTTTTACGAACATAGATTTCAATGAAATGTTGCCAAAGGACAATACTGAATGGACAACATTTCATATTTTTAACATGTCCATATGGTTTTTTTATATGAAAATAGACATAAAATGAACAGACCCATATTTTTTCTTTTTTCAAAATTTGTCCATTTTCATGCATAAAATAATTATTGAAATTATTTTTATTCTAAATAGACGTAAGCGCCAAATGACGTCATCGGACGGCTGAATACAGCGATATTCCTTTGCTTATCATTGTTTTGATAAAAAAAGAGGTACTACTGTCAAAGGTAAATAATACTAGTGTCAACATTGTCAACGTCATTCATACATTCATCGTTGACAAGTTGTCTTTTTTTTTGACAGTTGCATGTCATGGGTTTGGCATTTCGTAAATTTAAAACTATAATGTGCTAAGCAAAGAAATATTTTACATTCTGCCGTCCGATGACGTCATCTTACGTTTTTTAGTTTTTAATTTTTTTCTCAGTAAATAAGAAATATAAAAAATGAATAAATATATATTCGAGCAGCGGAAAAGTAAACAAAGAATTGGTATTTTTAGCTTAGCAATTTTGAAATGTTGTCCATTCTTTATTGCTTCCATAGTGTACATAACAGATGGTACAGATGAAGTATAACAAAGCGACCACTATAGACCCAGTTAGGGCACTGCAATATGGGAGGGAACAGCATATTATCTAAAATTATTATGATATAACCCGGCTGGTATGGTATAGTGATATTTAATTAAAATTATATGTAAGTTAGTTTTTAAATACGACAAAAAATCATTTTCCGAAATGAAAAATACCATTTCTAGATTAGACTCATAGAAATTTAAGAAAAATAAATTCAGAATTTTTAAACAGATATTAATGGAGAAAAAAAATAAAATGTAAAAATCCTTCTGTGATGTCATCACTCGGCATGACAAATTAATAACGCTTTTGCTCAGGTTGATTAAAGCAAAAAAAAAGTAAAATCTCTGATCATAAAATGATAAGACAAAATGATGACAGTGACATTAAGTAACTTAAAGTCACCTATTTTTTTTTATTGGATGTATAGCACCGACATCACAATACGTTGAGCCTCAGGATTACGTCACTTTCGGCAAATTAATTAATAATTTAAAAAATAAATATTTCAATAAATACACATATTTAATGACAGCTAAAAAATATGGGTCATCTTTTTTCACTTTCTTTATTTGAAAAGTGCTAATTTTTTTTGTCGAATTGTCCATTGTCTGGCGTTTTTTTTTATAAATAAAGATATGTATTTAACTTACCCCAGCTCGAACATATCCGCGTCCTGCCTCAGCCTCGTCTCCTCATAGAGCAGCTGCACCAGGCTCTCACCTTCGGTGCATCGAGTAACTCTCCTCAGCTTCTCTAGGCAAGACTCGAAACTGTAACAATTGCATTGTTTTTTTTTTATAGAATGGCCAATCAGGATGACCTCACTCCGCCTGATGGTAAGCGGCCGTGAAATCCAAAAATGAGGTTCATTATCATCATCAGCAACCCACACTCGTCCACTGCTGGACATAGGTCTCCCCTAATGCACGCCACTGCTCCCGGCCATTTCGGCCACTCTCATCCAGCCCACACCAGCCAGACAGCTTGAGTGGAGACCGCGACTCGGTAAGCGTAGTGTAGGACGCCCTGCGACAAGATGGGATTGTGACATTTGAAGGCTGGCTGGTGTGGGCTGGATGAAAATGAGGTTGACAGGCACAAAAGAACTAACAAAGCACCCATTGAGTCTGCCATCCTCACCCTGATGGCCTGCTGAGATGCCGCTTCACGCCCCGCCAGAAGACCCCGGATTGTATGAAGGAGGAAACACATGAGTTGGGAGGGCTTTCCATGTTTTTTACTTATTTATCTTCATCCTCGAATGCCTCGGCGCAGAGGCTAGTGGGTCACACTCTAAAGCGACGGCTACGCAAGAGACAATTTGTAACTATGTTTTCGGTAAGATATTTTCATTGTCAGCCCGGAGTCTGGAAGTTGGCGGTATCGTACCCCCGTGCCTTGGAAAGCACTTTAAGCCGTCGGTCCTGCGCCCAACGCCTCCTTGTGATTGCACATTAGAATAACCAGACATTTGGCCACAATCTCACCTGATGGCAAGTGGTCGCCGATGATGGATCATGCCTGTCTAGTAACAGCCTTGAATATGTCAAGATCATATCGTTCATGGAACACATCTTCCGGCAGAGAGTACCATTCCTCAGCCGTACGCAGCATGTACTTTTGAACCATCATCGTCAGCCCAGTTCAGTCCCCATTGCTGGGGCACGGGCCTCCCTCCATCACATGAGGGGTAATTGCCATACTCACCACGCTTGGCAGACGGGTTGGCGAGGGTTTTGATATAAATGTGTAACACGTCGTTACCTAATTTACCTATGTTTATAATTCTATCCTAATATTTCTTTACTTCTAACGCCATCTAGCGAGAACAAACCTAACTTCTTTCTAATCTTTGACAGCGATCACTCATTTGAGCGTTGGATTTTTCTGTTGTCGATTTCGATATATTTTAGTCAATTTTCTATAAATAAATATTTCTCATATTAAAGTAATTCATTTTCAATAAACCTCGATGTTTGTGGCCAATTTTGTATTTTTCTGCATTAACTGCATTTCAAATTTTGTTTTGAGTCGTATGATCTTAGATATCTAATACCTTCAGTCTATGGATAAAAAAAAATATATAGATTACTTTATGGATTTTGACGTCTGCCATTTTTTTAGCTTCTATTCTTGTGGTGCGCTGAAGCACATTTGAATTTATTTTTTTAATTAATCCAGTCAAATTGCAATTAAAGATGGATTGGGACACATGGCTCCTTAAGTAACGGCAGAGCCGCATTAGTTTTTCTTTTTTATAACATTTTTTTATCATTTTTGGTGACGCCATGTGTTGGTAAGTAGGATTGGTTATGTAACCTAAAATTTCATATTTAACTATATTTTCTCGCACATGCTAAGCCATTGTCTGTTTGTTTTAGGCCAATGATGTCACTCATTTAATACAAAAATATTTTTATGTTGGGCTGAATATTCCGCCACATCTTTTCATAATGGGTGAGCACGCTTTCGCACTTTCCGTTTTCCTTTTTTATTTGCCGCCTTTATTGCGCCTAGAAGCTCTTCACGCATCTGCCTATGTGCGCTGGAGACCATGGGTCGTCTGCATACCACGTGCTATGACATTATGTAACTCTTTTCCCAACAGCACTACCATCTTGTGTTGGCTGGCTGTCCTAATGCTTCCTTTGTGTGCACATTTCAGGCATGTAAAGCCCTCTTTATGCATGGGTGTCGATCTGGCGAGGCAAGGAACACTCCAGGACTTAAAACCGGTCAGCCGCTGCACTCCATGCGTGGCTGATACTTGGAGAGGTCTCCGTTGCCATCGCAGGACTGCAACACCCATGTTTAGCATTAAGTTTAGTATAATGCTTTGTTAAGGTACACTTTTATTATTCTTGTTTCACTCCGGAGTAGAAGCTTTAATGCATGTGATATGATAACCCATTTTGTCTTTGTAACTTTTTCTAAGAGACTATCCTCTTGATAGGAGTCTTGTTACTTTGAACTTTTTCTAAGCGGCATAGACTAAGCTGTAATATTTGTATTTTTATCAGGATAATCCTCGGGATAGGAGTCCTGTTTAATTAAATGTGATTTTGATACGGCCTAGATTAAGCCTAGCTTTAATGCATAACTTGTTTAAGATCATTTAAGTTCTTACATGAAAATTTAACTTGAAAAGCCAGAAACAAAAATTCTCTTTCTGAAAACATGTATTTTGCATATTTTTTAAAATAAACATTCAGCCCTCATACTTAAACTCTTTTATTTAAACTCTAACTTTCTAGCTAGGTAGTTTAAAAGCTAGTGGCGCCCTCTCTCAGCTCTCTGTTAGAATCCTGCGAGCGCCTCAGAACCCACGGAGCTAGCTTTACCATCAGCCACTCACCATCTTGGCACAAAGGGTTACAAATGCAGAGTTATCCTTCTATGGGTGCTGATGATCATGCCAGCAGCTTTCCCTTAGTCGCCTTTTACGACACCTCGGTAAGAGTGAGGGTGGCCTATTCTACTCTGCCAAGGACCTCACTCTTTTCTTGAATATGTCCAGATCATATCGTTCATGGAACACATCTTCCGGCAGAGTTTCTTTCCTCAGCCGTCCGCAGCATGAATGTACTTTTGAATAAGTCAGCAAGTGTCTCCAACTCCTTCACCCTGTCTGCCATCAGGCTCTGGAACTCGCTACCTGATGACATCAAAAAGTCCTCCACCAAATTTTCATTCAAGCGTTCAGTCCGTGATCATTTTCTCCGCTCACTAGAAATTTAACTTAACTTTTTTTTTCCTTGTTTTTATGACTGCTGTGGTAAGATGTATTGTGTCTGTTCCAACCCTTTAATGCTTATAATGTAGGTGAGCCGGTATTCTTTGTTTCTGTTTTTTTTATGAGTTAATTGTAGTATAGGTAGGTTTATTGTATTAAATAGTTATGTATGTATATTTAGTCATATTATATATTACTCACATGTATGTTTATGGATATAAATTTATTAAGCCGTCATACATATTTCTGCATCGCCTAATGGTTGACTGGTAGAGAGTGCTGTATAGCATTAAGTCCGCCAATTGTACTTTATTTACTTGTGCAATAAAGAATAAATAAATAAATAATAAACCCCTTCTTTGCCGTGTGGTCCCGGCAGGGCAGAATAGGCCACCCTCACTCTTACCGAGGTGTCGTAAAAGGCGACTAAGGTAAAGCTGCTGGCATGATCATCAGCACCCAGAGAAGGAAAACTCTGCATTTATATCAAAACCCTCGCCAACCCGTCTGCCAAGCGTGGTGAGTATGGCAATTACCCCTCATGTGATTGAGGGAGGCCCGTGCCCCAGCAGTGGGGACTTAAATGGGCTGACGATGACGATGAAGGGAGGTAACCCCTTCTCCGTCTTGTGTCCCGATGATGAAAGGGGCCCGGTGGAATTAGATCATATAATTCCTTTGTACACTCTCCAAAATTTTGAATGTGTGTATACTTGCAAATATTGCGAACATGCAGATTTGCAGACCATATTTCGCAACTTCGACTCTTCCATCATTATACTTACTAGGCTTGTGTGTTCGTTTGTTTTGGTGATAGGTGGCAGACGAGCAGACGGATCACCTGATGGGAACCGATGGCCGCCGCCCATGGACACCGCGACACCAGTGGAGTCACTAGTGCGCTGCCAACCTTTAAACCCCCCTTTACCCCTGAATTGGGCCTCCGGTAGCCTCACTCACGCAGCGAAACACAGCACAATGCTGCAATTTCGGGGTAACAACATCTCGACAAACATTTATACTTTTTATTAAATAACCATGCACAAATGTAGGGTACGTCTTTGTACGCGAAAAATTGATTCACGCCAAAAGCGGCCACTTGGTGGTTATCCAAAATTCGAGTGCAAACAGTTAACTATAAGTTTTAAATAAATAGTATATATAAGTGTTTGCCGAGATGTTGTAACTCCGAAATTGTTTAAAATAGATCCGGTTTAGTAGCTAAAAATTAAAATTGATTGGCGTCGCTAATGAGCCCTACCCGTCACCTTAATGGTTTTTATTAACAATATTTGTTATGTGGTTTTCGGAATGTAAACGATAAAAGAGTAATGGTATATTTTACGGATTACAGTTAAAGATATAGATTGGTATACAAAACTTACTCTATAACACTACAAATATCCCCCACGAGCAGTCTCGCGGTCTCCACCACGAGTGGCGTCAGCCCCCCCGGCGCGGGGGACAACGCGTCGCACGCGCCGCGCGCCAGGCAAGTCCCAGGACTGAACCCACGGCCCGTGGAGAGTATGGACCGGATGATCTCGACGGAAATGGCTTGGCTCACGTCTGGTCTGTTCTGTGAGGGGTAAAAAGGTTTTTTTTCGAAGTACAAATACAAAATCATTTATTCGCTTTTAAATAGGGTTACGAAAGTTGCAGGTGTCAATACATGGATAAAAGTTACTTGTAGAGGCCGTGTTCGGCGGAGAACTCTTCGTCCTCTCCGTGGAGGTCGCCAGCCGGCCACAGGGACGGGGGTCCCTAGTGCCGGCACTGTCATTGGCACCTCCACCGCTCGTTGGGGACGGCTCAGCTCATCCGGCTGTCCCCAACCCCCCTCCTCCTAGCCTGAGGAGGGGCGTGGCCGCACACCCCGTGTAGGGGCCTGTGGGGGAGTGGGGTTGCGGGGAATAGCCTCGTGCAGTTCGCGTGACCCCATTCTATACCCACGGGTGGTTGAGTCCCGGGAGTTTTAGTGGGTATGCCCTCAGGTCGCTTCTTGTTAGAAAAAGCGGCCCGGAGGGTGTGTCCCACAATACCCTGTCGCACCCCGGCGGCAGGGTCTGCGTAATGCATTTCTCCCGGAAAACCAAAAAAAAAAATGGATAAAAGTTCTTAAGGCCTATTAAAATAATATGCGAATATTCTTAGTAGGTATGTGGTTTTACCTATATCTAAGTAGATAGATCCAATTAGGCAGAAACAACTTCGAGAGAGAAGCCAATAGAAGAATTCAGATAGGCTGGGCAGCATTTGGTAAACTTCGTCAAGTCTTCTCGTCACCCATCCCTCAAAGTCTTAAGTCGAAAGTCTTCGACCAGTGCGTCCTTCCGGTCATGACTTACGGTGCCGAGACGTGGACACTCACGGCTGGACTAGTCCACCGGTTCAAAGGCGCTCAAAGAGCTATGGAAAGGGCTATGCTCGGAGTATCTCTGAAGGACCGCATCAGAAATGATGTAATCCGACAGAGAACCAGAGTCACCGACATAGCCCATTGAATTAGAAAACTGAAGTGGCAGTGGGCTGGTCATATTAGCCACAGAACTGACAGACTATCGCAGTCCACAGCTGGACGTAGGCCTCTCCAAACGTTCGCCACCGTGATCTATCCATGGCTTCTCGCATCCAGCTCTCGCCAGCCATCCTGCGCAGATCGTCCCCCCACCTAGCCAGAGGGCGCCCTACATTACGTTTGCCAAGACGCGGTCTCCACTCTAGAACTCGTTTACCCCATCGGTTGATCACCAATCCGCATACACTCTTCATTGCACAACATACAAAACTTAAAAGTTATAGAAAGTATTTTTGTGTACGCTGTCGCTTCGGAGCCCAAGGTCCACGATGGACCTGAAGTTTATTTATAACATTATAATGATGAATCATACGATGAAAGAATACAATAATGAGAAACTGACCTTTGCAAAATTAAGTAGTGTAGCCAAAATATCGCCAATCGGTATTTGTACATCAATACCGATAAAGTTTGGACCTGAAACACAAACATATTTAAGGTGACAGGTAGGGCACACTAGCGACGCCTAGCGAGCGATTGATTTTAATTGTTAGCTACTAAAACGGATCTCATCATCAGCCCATTTAAGTCCCCACTGCTGGGGCACGGGCCTCCCTCAATCACATGAGGGGTAATTGCCATACTCACCACGCTTGGCAGACGGGTTGGCGAGGGTTTTGATATAAATGCAGAGTTTTCCTTCTCTGGGTGCTGATAATCATGCCAGCAGCTATACCTTAGTCGCCTTTTACGACACCTCAGTAAGAGTGAGGGTGGCCTATTCTGCTCTGCTGGGGACCACACGGCCCTGAAAACGGATCTATTTTAAACAATTTCGAGGTTACACCCTCTTTGCAAACAATTATACTATTTATTAAATAAACATGCACAAATGTTGGGTTCTTTTTGTACGCGAAAAATTGATTCACGCTAGAAGTGGCCGCTTTTGGCGGTAATCAATTTTTGGCGTACGCGTTGGACCCTACATTTGTGCATGGTTATTTAATAAAGAGTATAAGTGCTTGCCGAGAGGTTGTAACCCCGAAATGGCTTTAAAATAGATCCGTTTTAGTAGCTAACAATTGAAATCGATTGGTGTCGCTAGTTAGGGCTACCCGTCGCCTTAATATAAGATTTGAAAATTTCGCGTTGCATTATACAAATAATTAATGTACACGGGACAAAACGCGGTTATTATTGTATGTAAGTACATACTCTTCTTCTTCTTATTTAATTTGTGGCAATCAACTTCTCGACTGAGAATTACTCCTGCCATTATCATGTTTTAGATTTTAGGCATTATTAAGCGGGACAACCGAAGATAATTCGCCAATGTCAAGTAACTTATTGAGAACAAGTAGGTAGTCAACAGTCGAAGTCAGTCAAAGTCACAGTCACTCAATAAAACGCCGGTGTTTTGCGTTTTATCGACCTACCGATTCAGCGGATATCACTCTAAAAGCAATCGCGGGTTTTAAGACTCTATTAGGTCCAAGCAAGTTGTCACGAGACAACGCACTCGACACACAATAGCAGTGTTAAAAACGATACAATCCAACGATTCTTATTATTAGGATCACTTTGCGGCACTTCACTGCACAAATAAAGACCAAACTTGCACACTAAAAACCACTAGACACTAATTTAAAACCTTTGAATTGCATCAGCCCACGCGGCTTCTTTTAGCCCTACCCGCCGAATCAAGTACATACTCGTAGTAGCATATACTCACAGCTTGACGTTCCGACCGCGTTATCGGATGGAGTTTCACGCCCCTAAAATCCTCTCCACTGATCCTCCTTACCACATGAGAGTAGTACCTACGTGAAGCGATTGAAATGAAATGAAATGAAAATTGTTTATTCAATTTAGGTCCATAAAGAACACTTATGAATGTCAACATGTTTACCACTGTTTCGGAATGTAGTTTTCTGCCAAGAAGACACCAGCAAGAAACTCAGCAGTTACTCTTTAAAAAAAAAATGTTTTACAAAATGTCACCATTAACTTAAAAATATAGTACAATTTTTGTGTTACTAATATGTCCCTAAATTATTGTCATTCAAAAAATCGTCTATTTTAAAATACCCTTTCTTCATTTGTGTTTGTTATGTATTATAAGTATGTATTTACAAAAGAAAAGTATTATATGTATATATTTGTAATCCCACTGTTGATTCTGATATCCGTAACACAGGTGCTTGAGCTACCTATCTCGGAGTCAGATCAATGTATGTGATGTGAAATATTTATTTATTTATTATTATTATTCATTAAACAGTTTTTTATATACAATTTAAACTTATGTGTGTTGAGATAAAGAAGTATCAGAATTTCAATCGGGAGGACGAGTTTAAATTATCATCGACGTGGAATCCAGTGATTGACAAATGTAAACCTCACAATTCGCCTCTTCCAATTACTTCCAGCCCGGATACTGTGAGTGTAGTGTGTCGGGGTGACCTCACTGACATTTTATTTAGTCGCAGTGTAAATAACAAAAATGAGAGGGTAGCCGAAGATTCACAAGCCGGGCGTAGCGGACGACGCCGCGCACCTCCAGTCCGCTTGTGACCACGGCCGTTGTAACGCGAACGAAACGTTAAGCTGTGAGTAAATGCTACTACGAGTATGTTCATCGTCATCGTCAGCCCATTGAAGTCCCCACTGCTGGGGCACGGTTCCCCTCAATCACATGAGGGGTAATTGCCATACTCACCACGCTTGGCAGACGGGTTGGCGAGGGTTTTGATATAAATGCAGAGTTTTCCTTCTCTGGGTGCTGATGATCATGCCAGCAGCTTTACCTTAGTCGCCTTTTACGACACCTCGGTAAGAGTGAGGGTGGCCTATTCTACTCTACCGGGGACCAAACAGCGGTCTTGTATTCAATAACTACCGATTACGGCGCCACTGATCCGTTAAAGGGTCCTTAAGCTACTTAGTACGGAATTAGGTATGAGAATGTAAGATTTCGTATAAATGTATTATTTGACTGACCGGATGGCGCAATTGGTAGTGACCCTATCTCTTACGCCAAAGGTCGTGGGTTCGATCCCTACCCTGGACAAACATTCGTGCGATGAACACTTGTGTTTGTTCAGTGTCTGGATGTAATATATGTATTCAAGTATATATTTGTGTTCCTCTGTTGTCTGATATCTGTAACACAAGTGCTTAAGCTACTTAGTACGGAACAAGGTCAACGTGTGAGATGTTGTGAGAATTATTATTAAAAATCTACCTTGATTTCTCTGCGGCCTCTTGCCCATACTGCTTAAAAATGTTCCTTGGTATGTTCTGGTGTTGGTCAACAATTTCGTTGACAATGTCGAAATGTCACTGCAACAAAATGGAAAATGAGTATGCTGTGTGTGTACATACGTGTGTGTGGGTATGTGCGTGAGTGTGTGTCTGTATCGGGTTTTACTGCCTCGTTGGGTAGTTGGTCGCACTTTAAGGTGACGGGTAGGGTACACTAGCGACGCCAATCGATTTCAATTTTTAGCTCCTAAACCGAATCTATTTTAAACAATTTCGGGGTTACAACCTCTCGGCAAACACTTAAGACTATTTATTAAATAACCATGCTTAAATGTTGGGTCCAACGCGTACGCGAAAAATTCATTCACGCCCAAAAGCGGCCACTTTTGGCGTGAATCTATTTTTCGCGTACAAAAACGAACCCAACATTTGTGCATGGTTATTTAATAAATAGTCTAAGTGTTTGCCGAGAGGTTGTAACCCCGAAATTGCTTAAAATAGATCCGGTTTAGTAGCTAAACATTAAAATCGATTGGCGTCGCTAGTGTGCTCTACCCGTCACCTTAAAGCGACGGCTGCGCTTCGGGCCAAAATGTTGTACTGAGTTTTTCTGTTAAGAAATTCTCAGTTACAGCCCAGAGTCTAGAAGTTGGCCGTCTTGTACAGTCAGCATCAAAAGTAGCTTAACACTTTAGTACCATGTCAAAGTAACAATTTTTAGGTCCCCCATGGAAATTGACTATAATAGGCAGAACAGTTACTTTGACATGGTACTAAATTGTTAAGTTACTTTTGATGCTGACCGTACCTCCGTGCCTCGGAACTCATGTTAAAACATTGGTCCTGCGCCCGATCCCTCTCCGGTCGTGTCACGATGGTGTCCCATCGGTATATGAGTGTAAAGGAATAGAGAGTGCACTTGTGTTTGCGCACACACTTGAGCACTATAATATATCCTGCGTGAGAGATTAAGGCGACTGGTAGCCCTAATTAGCGACACCATTCGTTTTTAATTGTTAGCTACTAAACCGGATCTATTTTAAACAATTTCGGGGTTACAACATCTCGGCAAACACTTATACTATTTATTAAATAACCATGCACAAATGTTGGGTCCGTTTTGAACGCGAAAAATTGATTACCGCCAAAAGCGGCCACTTTTAGCGTGAATACATTTTCGGGTACAAATATTAGGTCCGCATTTGTGCATGGTTATTTAATAAATAGTGTGTTTGCCGAGAGGTTGTAACCCCGATTTTTTTTTAAATAGATCAGGTTTAGTAGCTAAAAATTAAAATCGATTGGCGTCGCTGGTGTGCCCTACCCGTCACCTTAAATGTGCATTGTGGGTTCGTGGGTGTGTAAGAGCTCATTTAACATATAGACGGATTTTTAATTAGACAAAGTGATTTGACAAATACAAATGTCAAGTCCATACATTTAGACACTTAGCATTTTGCAAATGTATGTAAATGACACATTGACATCTGTCAAATCACTGTCTAATGAAAAATCAGACTTTTTTTTATGATATAGGTGGCAGGCGAGCAGACGGATCACCTGATGGTATGCGATTACCGCCGCCCATGGACGCCTGCAACACCAGTGGTGTCACAAGTGCGCTGCTTACCTTTTAACCCCCCCTTCCCCTGGATTGGGCCTCCGGTACCCTCACTCACGCAGCGAAACACAGCGCATGCACTGCTTCACGCCGGACTTAGACTTTAGTAATTCTCACCTTATATCTATAGGCTCATCCCGCAGCTTCGCTTGTGTAAACCTTTCGTTTCCTCTCAACCTTTTGAACAGCAGCTCTAAAAAGGCGGACGCACAGACAGGCAGGCTTCGGTTCTTATTGGTTAACGTTGTTGGTATGCAGACAGCTATGAGGTATGATTCTGCTAACCTGGAAAGAAAATAGCAAGTATGAGTATCTGTGACTTAGTGTGGCGAATATTAGTCACAAATACCACTTTTTTAAAACATAGGTGGCAGACGAGCAGATGGTTCACCTGATGGTTAGCGATTGCCGCCGCCCATGGACATCCGCGACACCAGTGGAGTCACAAGTGCACTGCCAACGTGGAGTCACAAGTGCACTGCCAACCTTCAAACACCCCCTTATCCCGAGATTGGGCCTCCGGTACTAGTGTGGTAAATATAAGTCACAAATAACACTTTTTTTAAAACATAGGTGGCAGATGAGCAGACGGTTCACCTGATGGTAAGCGATTGCTGCGGCCCATGGACATCCGCGACACCATTGGAGTCACAAGTGCACTGCCAACCTTCAAACACCCCCTTCCCTCAGATTGGACCTCCGGTACCCTCACTCACGCAGCGAAACACAGCACAGTGCTGCTTCACGCCTGTTTTCTGTGAGTAACTTCACGTAACTAACAATATATTATTTTCATGGAATATGTGGCAGAGAAGATCATCTTAAACCCGCACACCAATGGAGTAACAAGTGCGCTGCCAACCTTTTCCCATTCCTGCGGTATCCACACTCACTCAGCGGAACACAACGCAAGCGCTGCTTAACTCCGTGAGGCCGTGGTATCCGGTCAAGCCGGACTATTCATGCCGAAACGTAGCGCTCCCGCGGTTAAGGAATAATAATAATTCTCACAACATCTCATACGTTGACCTGATTCCGTACTAAGTAGCTCAAGCACTTGTGTTACAGATATCAGACAACAGAGGAACACAAATATATACTTAAATACATATATTACACCCAGACACCGAACAAACACAAGTGTTCATCGCACGGATGTTTGTCCAGGGTGGGGATCGAACCCACGACCTTTGGCATAAGAGGCAGGGTCACTACCAATTGCGCCATCCGGTCAGTCAGTCGGTTAAGAAATAATAGTATATCTCTGATAAATATCGTTGCTACAAGTGAGTTTTTATGTGGCAAACAGTAATGAACATCACGAGACTTTCCTTATCTTTCCATCATCCTTATTCTAAGACGCAGCGATCCTCTCTCTACTCTGACTAGTGAGAGTATCTCACTATATGTGACATAATACTAGTTACGAAATATCACGTGACTAACCTCATAGTTATCACATTTATTTACTAGAGATACCAACATGTGTACAAATAGCTTATAAGTATATATATTCATATATGTAAGTATGTATATAATGTAGTCATTTATTATTAGTGTTTTTTTTTCTCCTTACTAATAACTACAAATTTTCCTTTCGCCGCACCACTGCACTTTCTGCATGACCCAAAGGCTGACTGGTAGAGAATGCTTCTTGGCATTAAGTTCGCCTTATTGTATCAAAATTTGTGCAATAAAGTTTTAAATAAATAAATAAGTATCACATGAAATACCTTATCTTCACTAGAGACGTTATCATTCGTATCTGTGACTCCTAGAGCTATTCTATCACTTGATTCACGCAAGTATCGGGTATTTGTAACAATAAATAATTATGATTATGATTTCTATTTTGTCGAATGTGTGACAAATAACTGTTATAAATATTACAAGACAAATTTATCGTGTATGATTCTTATTCACTAGAGATACATTCACGAAAGATATCTGTGGATGTTGAGTGTATATGTGACTTAACTTATCTTTATGTCTTCTTTATTTAAACACGCAACGACCCTCTCTTTAGACTCACTAGAGATGGTATCATCCGTATCTGTGACTCCTAGAGCTACGCATTCTATCACTTGATTCATGCAAGTATCGGGTGTTTCTATGTTGTGCAATGTGTGACAAATAACTGTTATAAATATCACATGACATAATTTATCTTTTATAATTTCTTTCACTAGTGATACCGCCCATTGTTGAGTGTATATGTAAGAAATATTAATTACAAAATATCACGTGACTTACCTAATTTTCATGTCATCTTTATTCAAACACGCAGAGACCCTCTCTCTAGCCTCACTAGAGATGGTATCATCCGTATCTGTGACTCCTAGAGCTACGCATTCCATCACTTGATTCGTGTAAGTATCGGGTGATTCTAGAGCAGTTAATATTTTGCTAGAATTAGGTTTTGTTCTTTTTGGTAAAGGTTCCCCTTGGTTCGGTGCGAATAGGTCTGTAAAGGAAAACAAGTTCAATTTAAAAAAATTGACATAGGTGGCAGACGTACAGACAGATCACCTCTTTTTTTGATTGACACCCGGTAAACTAGTGGAGTCACAAGTGCGCAGCCCACCTTTAAAGTTTAAACCCTCGCTACGACCTTATTCGGCCTTTTTTTTGTTGTTGGGGAATGCCGCCGGCCCGTGTGCAATGGCCGACGTCACCGCCTTTCGGACAGCGCCTAATGCATATCGAGCGTACATACACATACATAGCGCCCTTTACAAAAGAAAAGTATTATTTGTATATATTTGTAATCCCACTGTTGATTCTGATATCCGTAACACAGGTGCTTTAGCTACCTATCTCGGAGTCAGATCAATGTATGCTGTTGTGAAATATTTATTTATTTCTCAATTCTTTATTCCATACCATGATGATGATGATGATGATGATGCCTTCCCAGCCGATTTCGGCTACAGCGACCACTTTGTGTAAGAAACCATAAACAAATGTTGAGGTTGTAACCCCGAAATTGTTTAAAATAGATCCGGTTTAGTAGCTAAAAATTAAAATCAATTGGCGCCGCTAGTAAGCACAACCCGTCACCTTAATGTCAAATATTATGTAATCTACCGCTGATTCGGATTTTTTTACAAAATTTCTTAAAACAATAGACCATAATCTGCACATATTTATTTATGGGCCAATCGCTTACCATCAGGTGATCCGTCTGCTCATCTGCCACCTATAGCATATAAAAAGGGATAACCTAAACGCTTCTCACCTTCGAAAGCCCTCAAAATCACTCTCACAGCCTGCGACCTTAACTTCAGGTCACTGTGACCTCCGTATGTCGCCGCCACCGCGACCACCGCCCGCCCCGCCGCCCCCTTCACGCTCCTCCCCCCCAGAACCTTCATCGCCTCTAGAGGTACTTCCAGGAGTAGACTTAGCAGGTCCAAATTCTCTATGGAGTCAGATGGAATTGAGGATATGATGTGGAGGCATTTCGACTTGAGGGGCCCTGGCACTTTCGATGTTAGGTCTATTATTTTTCTGGAATGAAACGAAATTAATATTATAATGCTTGAAAAATTATTATTGGTTAAATTTAGGAAATAAATATAACAAAAATATTTTTGTGATAGGTGGCAGACGAGCAGACGGATCATCTGATCGTCAATGGACAACACGACAATCGATAATTTTCCGAAATGAAATATACTATTTCTTGATTAGACTCATAGACTCATTGTAATTAGGAGACTCCTCAAATCCTTTGGAACCAGCTGTCATCCGTGGTGTTTCCGAACAGATACGACTTGGTGACCTTCAAGAAAAGGGTGTACTCCTTTCTTAAGAGCCGGCAACGCATATGTGATACCTCAGGTGTTGCAGATGTCCATGGGCGGCGGTGATCACTTTCCATCAGGTGTGCCGTCTGCTCGTTTATCCGCTATAAAGTAAAAAAAATAAAAAATCCTGAATTATCATCCAATTATCCTCAAATCCTAAAAAAATCTGCGTGCATGAAGCAATTTTTAATATGGCTCTACCCGAAGATAATTTGCCAATGTCAAGTAACTTATTGAGAATAAGTAGGTAGTCAACAGTCGAAGTCAGTCAAAGTCACAGTCACTCAATAAAACGCCGGTGTTTTACGTTTTATCGATCTACGGATTCAGCGGATATCACTCTAAAATCAATCGCCAGTTTTAAGATTCTATTAGGTCCAAGCAAGTTGTCACGAGACAACTCACTCCACACACAATAGCAGTGTTGAAAACGATACAATCTAACGATTCTTATTATTAGGATCACTTTTCGGCACATAACTGCACAAATAAACACCAAATTTGTAAAAAAAACGCCTTCAAAAACCACGACCTAAAAATGAAAAAATCTTGGCGATTTGTACGAGCTGTAGAAAACTTCCCTCGAAAATCCGACAACCATAACCTTAATACTAGAAATAAACACAAGCTTGCTGTTTCACATCTCAGACTTCATAAGATTGGTAATTCATTCGTAGAAATGAGTATTAAAATATTTAATAAGTTACCACAAAAGCTTGTTGATTTACCAATGCCCAAATTTAAAACACATGTTAAAAATTATTTAATGGCAAAAGCCTATTATACAGTTAATGATTACTTAAATGACAAGAATTTGTGGAAATGATAAACTGTTCGCCTACACCCATGACACTGTACTTAAAAAAAATTGGTGATTAAAAAGAGTAACTGGCGAGTTTCTTGCCGGATCTTCTCGTCAGAATCAACTTTCCGATTCCGGTGGTAGAATCACATTATATTTATTCATTTCTTAGTATATTTTTTGTATCGACATATATGTTTAATTACATGTATAATATACATAGATATAATTTAAATTTTTCATGTATGACGATTTGTACGAGCTGTATATAAGCCTATGCAATTTTGAATTTTGAAAAAAAAAAACATTTTTATCACTTTATACACTTCAAACAATATTTTATAACAGTACACTCGAGAAAAGGTGTTACCGAAGTCGGCGCCCAATCATCATCATCATCATCAGCCCATTTAAGTCCCCACTGCTGGGGCACGGGCCTCCCTCAATCACATGAGGGGTAATTGCCATACTCACCACGCTTGGCAGACGGGTTGGCGAGGGTTTTGACATAAATGCAGAGTTTTCCTTATCTGGGTGCTGATGATCATGCCAGCAGCTTACCTTAGTCGCCTTTTACGACACCTCGGTAAATGTGAGGGTGGCCTATTCTACTCTGCCGGGGACCAATACTATCTTGTAATTTAATACAACATTCAATTATTCAACAGAGATTCCGAGAGAGGCGCCGACTTCGGTAAAACCTTTTCTCGAGTGTACTGTTATAAAATGTTATTTGAAGTGTATAAAGTGATAAAAATATTATTTTACATAGTTCGTGGTTTTTGACGGCGGTTTGTTTTCGCAGAAAAAAATTTTTCAAGCTTTTTAGTGTCTAATTTTTTGCCCTTCATTTCACGCTGGGATGAAGATCAGGAGATAATTACAAAGTGTTTAGTGCGTATATTTTAATTCGCGTCACAACTACTAGATGGCGGTGTGCGTTTTTAAATCGCGCTACCAAAATTTTTTTCTTTAAGTACTTAACCAACAAAGGACACATTGATTTACTTTTGACACCATGTAAAAGAATATGGTACTATTTTTGACGGCAACTTTCACTGTTTACATTCTTAGTGCAGTGTGAGGTTGCATATCTAAATTAATATTGCGGACATATCGATAATTGATCTCGAAAATAATTCTGACTATCGATTGTACTATCGATAGTATTTCTATTGATCAAAACTATTAGTATTTTTTTATGTGATAGGTGGCAGACGAGTAGAGGGATCACCTGATGGTATGCGATTGCCGCCGCCCATGGACACCCGCGGCACCAACAATTTACTACTAATACTATTGATAATACCTACAATTTAATACTATTGATAATGCCAATACTATCGATATTATCGATTGTTTAATGCCCGATACTATCGAACTATCGATAGTCAGTTATGTTTCGATAGTATTGCTGCCTTTTTAAATATGTCCGATACTATCGATTGTTTATTGTCTGATCATCGTCAGCCCATTTAAGTCCCCACTGCTGGGGCACGGGCCTCCCTCAATCACATGAGGGGTAATTGCCATACTCACCACGCTTGGCAGACGGGTTGGCGAGGGTTTTGATATAAATGCAGAGTTTTCCTTCTCTGGGTGCTGATGATCATGCCAGCAGCTTTACCTTATTATTCGATTCGTTTATTGTCCGATACGACATTCATAAGTGTTCTGTATGGACCTATACTGAATGAAGAATTTTTTATCTTTTATCTTTATTGATCTAATTTTACTATCGATACTACTTGACAACCAGCAATACTATCGATACTATTAATTTTACTCTTATCATCGATAGTCTCTACTATGATGGGATTAGGCTTAATCACCACGCTTGCTTAATGCGGATTGGTGAATCACAAACCCGAGCTAATGTTTGAAAAATTCGAAACATACTTTTAGACCCGGGAAATGGACCCAGGATCCCAAGATCACGGCCTGGTACTTAAACCACTCTATCGATAGCCTATCATCACTAATCTAAATAAATAATATGTACACTCACTTGTAATGAAACTCGTCACACACACCAGGATACGCATTTTGTGCGTAATACAACATCTTAACATACTCCCCCACGTCGTTCTGTCTCTTTCTGTCCAGAAAATGTCTGTACCGGGCCAACGGTCTCTCTATTCTCGCTCCCACACGCTAGTGCATACCTGGTAATGCAAATTGAAATAGGTTAATACTTTTTGAAAAGAACAGGAAAAGCTACCGTGAAGAAGCCGCTAGATGGCGTTATGTAACTATATTTGAAGTCCATCATTTGATTGAGGAGATTCTCAGAATTTGACTCCACCAAGATATTTTAACACAGGCAAAACTGTAGTTTTAAGGATATTGTAAAAAAATAACTGAAAAAATAAAGACTTGTATTTTTAGTACTTGTGCACTGAGTGCACAGTATACCATTAGTTATAATGTGCACATGTTATCACATTAAGTATTGTTCAGCTTTCACTTAAATTAAATTCAAAATAAAATAAAAAATATATTTTCTTGACCAAATTGAAAATTTATTAATTTTTTCGCTTGCCACACTGGTAGGATATAGTCTACATTTTTTGGTGAAGTTTCAAAAACGTTTTTGGCGGTTAAAAAGTAGAAACTTCCTCTTACATTTTTCGAATTCGCGCTACAGCACACACAATTTTTCGTTGCTCTCGTTTTTCGTTTATTTTCAATAATTTCTATAGAAATTAGCATAACTAATTTGTGCCTGCAACCACCGCATCGTCTTCTGGCAGCCTACGAGGAGGAGTGTTCCACTTTGGGTAAAGAACATTAGTCTCAGCTGTGCTAGGTTTGAACCTTTTAGTGTGAACCCGTTCCACCAGCTCCAGGGATTCCATGTAAGTAGTGCACAAGATTACGATTCCCGGTCTAGCAGAGCAAACAACCATTTTTTGTTTTCGTTTTTCGTTTCGCCAAAACTACAGTCCACTTAATTTACACACAAGTATATAGAAAAAAATGGTAAAGAAAATTGGTATACTCTTAATGATCTTGTTAGATTTATATCAGTTGGCTATAATTTTAAGTAACAATTGTCAAAGACTATGTTTGTACATATAAAGTTATGTAATATTGTGAATAACTGCTATGGCCTAAAATATTTAAGTGTTACCCTTTAATATGATAAGTATATGTTATGTTAACAGCTGTTGTTATTCCTTAATAAATAAATAAAAAAATAAATAAATAAATTAGATGGTAAATATGTAAACAAATGCTGCAACACCGACAGCTAGCTTGTAATAAATGGCACTGGATGACGCCACTGCGCCAGCCAATAATAGCGCATGCTGTTTCAACTGCGCTCTCTGCTCCTGTTGCGATTGTGCGCAACCATTCATAATAATATGTATTATTATTAGGAATGATCGGAGTAGGTTTTTCATCGATTTTTTCCAATAATTTAGACCTGTCTGGAATCCCGAGATTAAAGATATACTTTATACTATTAACAGTGGCCGTGTGGTCCCGGCAGAGTAGAATAGGCCACCCTCACTCTTACCGAGGTGTCGTAAAAGGCGACTAAGGTAAAGCTGCTGGCATGATCATCAGCACCCAGAGAAGGAAAACTCTGCATTTATATTAAAACCCTCGCCAACCCGTCTGCCAAGCGTGGCGAGTATGGCAATTACCCCTCATGTGATTGAGGGAGGCCCGTGCCCCAGCAGTGGGGACTTAAATGGGCTGATGATGATGATGATGAGTCAAGTCCTGAGAATCTCCTCCATCAAATGATGGACCTCAAATATAGTAACATAACGCCATCTAGCGGTTTCTTTACAGTAGCTTTTCTGTTCTTTCAAAAAGTATTAGGGTGACGGGTAGGGCACACTAGCGATGCCAATCGATTTTAAGGTTTAGCAACTAAACCGGATTTATTTTAAACAATTTCGGGGTTACAACCTCTCGGCAAACACTTATACTATTTATTAAATAACCATGCACGAATGTTGGGTCCGTTTTTGTACGCGTAAAATTTATTCACGTCAAAAGTGGCCGCTTTTGGCGTGAATCAATTTTTCGCGTACACGTTATTTAATAAATAGTACGAGAGGTTGTAACCCCGAAATTGTTTAAAATAGATCCGGTTTAGTAACCGATTGGCGTCGCTAGTGTGCCCTACCCGTCGCCTTAACTGCGCTCTCTTCTCCTATTGCAATTCTACGCGCCTATGTATTTTTACAAAGTTTCACGAGTCAACGTTTTACACTGGACTCTCTGTATCCTTTTCGGTAGATAAGGACTCGTACCCGAACAGTTCCGGCAGCTTGATGTCCCCATACCACAGCCTCTCGTCCAGCTCCGTCAAGGCGGGCAGAAGTTCCGCCACCTAGTGACATTTATTATAAGCTAGCTGTCGGTATGGCAGCATTGGCAGCATCTGAATTCACATTTACCATCTACAAATATAACTTTTTATTTTTCTAGTTATTTTGTTACAATATCCTTAAAACTACACTTATTTATGCCTTTGCTAAAATATCTTGATGGAGTCAAGTCCTGAGAATCTCCTCAATCAAATGATGGACTTCAAATATAGTTACATAACGCCATCTAGCGGCTTCTTTACGGTAGCTTTTCTGTTCTTTCAAAAAGTATTAGGGTGACGGGTAGGGCACACTAGCGATGCCAATCGATTTTAAGGTTTAGCAACTAAACCGGATTTATTTTAAACAATTTCGGGGTTACAACCTCTCGGCAAACACTTATACTATTTATTAAATAACCATGCACGAATGTTGGGTCCGTTTATTCACGTCAAAAGTGGCCGCTTTTGGAGTGAATCAATTTTTCGCGTACACGTTGGACCCAACATTTGTGCATGGTTATTTAATAAATAGTACGAGAGGTTGTAACCCCGAAATTGTTTAAAATAGATCCGGTTTAGTAACTAAAAATTGAAATCGATTGGCGTCGCTAGCGTGCCTTACGCGTCGCCTTAACTGCGCTTTCTTCTCCTATTGCAATTCTACGTACATAGGCACGTAGAATTGCAATAGGAGAAGAAAGCGCAGTTAAGGCGACGGGTAGGGCACACTAGCGACGCCAATCGAATTTTTTACAAAGTTTCACGAGTCAACGTTTTACACTGGACTCTCTGTATACTTTTCGGTAGATGAGGACTCGTACCCGAACAGTTCCGGCAGCTTGATGTCCCCATACCACAGCCTCTCGTCCAGCTCCGTCAAGGCGGGCAGAAGTTCCGGTATGTGGATCTTGTGTTTCGTCGTGATGAGTAGGATGCGTTGTAGAGTCTTCATTTTGTCCGTTACTAGAAAAATAAATAACCGACCAACTGCAAGTCGGACTCGCCAAGGGTTCCATAGCAGCAAGTAAGATATATGGAAGGTAAATTGCGGTTTACGGTTTATAACGTATTAAAAAAAACTACTCACTATACCGTCGTCGTCAGCCCATTAAGTCCCAACTGCTGGGGCACGGGCCTCCCTCAATAACATGAGGGGTAGTTGCCATACTCACCACGCTTGGCAGACGGGTTGGCGAGGGTTTTGATATAAATGCAGAGTTTTCCTTCTCTGGGTGCTGATGATCATGCCAGCAGCTTTACCTTAGTCGCCTTTTACGACACCTCGGTAAGAGTGAGGGTGGCCTATTCTACTCTGCCGGGGACCACACGGCTTCACTATATCTATACCCGAAACAGGAATTCAAGACCAAAAAAGCTACTACAATGTTGCTACTGCAATTAAATGATCGTACAATAGTATGTACCTATTTTCTAAAAACATACTCTAACAAAATGTATTTATTGGTAATTTTAATTCTATTTGTTTATGAGGAGAGTTCAATTTCATATGATTTAGTTGTAAGTAAAAATAGTTCCCAAGAGGCTCAATAGATGGCGTTGTGCATTTTTACAACGCGCATGTAATATTTTTATTTGATTCTATAAGACAAAACCTTAGTTCAATAAAAAGTGATACCATCTTATGTTACCAACAGTTCAGTGGTTTTATTTAAATACCCATTCAATAATCAAGCATAGGAGGTGCCAGTTCAATTCCCGTACGGTCTCGTACACTATTATTTAAAAAAGTAATTTTATTGACTTATTTTTACATAAATACAAGACGCTTAATAAAACTTAATCATCCGTAATGTTTGGTAGAAAAGCTGGTATTGAGCTTGTGTCACTTCAGGAGTTAATAACATTTGGTTAAACATTTGAACTTACATGTTGTTGTTTCGTGCAGTGAGGTGCCGCAAAGTGATATTTATATAAGAATCTTTGAATTACATCGTTTTTTACATTTGTTTAGAGTTCGTTAAGAGTAGTCTCGAAATAATCCGTAGGTTGATAAAACGCTAAACGCCCCTGTTTTATTGAGTGACTGAGACTGACTGACTTCGACAACCCGCTTTGTTAAAGTATCACTTAACAATTTTCCTTACGACTCATTTTGTTTAATAATACCTAAAATCGAAAACGTGTGCAAAAAAATTAAATAAAATTTTTTTGAAAGTGAGATGCGGGGCGCCGCATCCATAAGTTAGTTTATATTATTACTTTCTTCTACATTAGTGCATGTTGTGCTCTTCTTTAAGTAATGTGACACTTAGTCTTAAATTAGTCTTGTATGTTTTTTATGTAACAGTGTACTCATTGTAGAGGAGCCAAATAAATAAAAAAAAAATCAAAAAAAAAATAAAAATAAAATAAAAACAGGATGAATTAATTACTGGATGGTTATTATACATAAAATATAAATGACCGACTCAGATTCTGTAGTCAGAGATTCTGAAATAAGTTATGGTGAAGATGAAGATAAATAAAACAATTAATAAAAAAATGGTTTTATTAACTTTTCCATACTGTCTATGCCACAATTTCGTGGGTGTTCATGAATATTTCAATTTGATTAAGTTCTTTACAAAAAATAATTATCAATTTTAGTTGAGTTTAAAATAAAGTTCTGGACATTATCCGTCTAACAAATTCGCTTACGTAATAGAATGTAAAAAATATGAGCAAGTGAGAAACTCACTGATTCAAAGATGAGATGGGCGCATTCATTAGTATCTTAAACGTTCCTAATTCGCAAGCTGCAAAATATTTAGCAGAAATGTTTTTGAACCACTGAATATTCCCGCTCGCGCAACTATAACATAAGGACGCAAACATGTATGTATATTAAGTTACCATAGGGCTGGCATGTATGTTCAACCAAAGCCCCCAAATAAATAAAGAAAAAAAAACAATTAAATTTGTAATTTAGTTTTATTTTTTAAGAAAATCCCTATCATGAATTGTGCCAGCCTATACTAAGAAAAGAAGCATATAACAAAACGGTTGGCAAAACCTGAAAACTTGATTTGACATTGACATAAGTGACGTTGAGAGATTAGACAGTGACGCATCCGTCGTAGTTTTTTTGGTCTTGAATTCCAGTTTCGAGTATAGTCCAAACCAATTTTCGTTGTTTGTTTTCATGATTATGAACATCATATATTTTTTTTGTTTTCATCATCATCATCATCATCAGCCTATCGCAGTCCACTGCTGGACGTAGGCCTCTCCAATTGTACGCCACTGTGATCTATCCATGACTTCTCGCATCCAGCTCTTGCCAGCCATCCTGCGCGAGATCGTCCCCCCACCTAGCCAGAGGGCGTCCTACATATGGCCAGCCCACTGCCACTTAAGCTTGCTAATCCGGTGAGCAATGTCGATAAATTTGGTTCTCTGATTTTGTTCTCTTTGTTTTTTTAGTTTTAACATTCATTTATTGCAGAAGTGAGGGGGGGGGGGGGGGGGCACACACAATTTAACACTTTGGGAGCGTCTCTTGCGCAAAGTATTGTGTTTAGAAAAAAATGATGTTAAAAACTTCACTCAACTTCACTTCACGTATAGGAGAAACAGTTTCACGCCGGTTTTCTGTGAGGCCGTGGTATCATTCCAGTACAGCCGGCCCATTCATGCCAAAAAGCGTGGCTCTCTCACGGTCAAAATGAAAATACACTAGGCTTATGAACTAGGGAGAGCCACGCTTCGACACGAATGGGCTGTCTCGACCGGGTTGATACTAAGGCCTCACAGACCACCGGCGCGAAACAGTTTCTCCGTGCGAGTCCATGGTCCAGAAGACAATAAAAATACACTAAACCTGCCCGGCCGTGTGGTGCCCGGCAGAGTAGAATAGGCCACCCTCTCTCTTACCGAGGTGTCGTAAAAGGCGACTATGGTAAAGCTGCTGGCA
The DNA here is from genome assembly GCA_019059595.1 of Marasmia exigua. Lineage (NCBI taxonomy): Eukaryota > Metazoa > Arthropoda > Insecta > Lepidoptera > Crambidae > Marasmia > Marasmia exigua. Next base: position 1,546,531 of record CM032490.1, read on the forward strand.
TGATCATCAGCACCCAGAGAAGGAAAACTCTGCATTTATATCAAAACCCTCGCCAACCCGTCTGCCAAGCGTGGTGAGTATGGCAATTACCCCTCATGTGATTGAGGGAGGCCCGTGCCCCAGCAGTGGGGACTTAAATAGGCTGATGATGATGATGATGAAACCTACAAACGAGGAGATACACGTTTCGGCATGAATGGGCTGTCTCAGACAAAATGATACCAAAGTCTCAAAGAAAACCAGCGTGAAGCAGTGTTTCTTTGAGTGACTGAGAGTACCGGATGCCTAATCGAGGAGAAAGGTGAGTTTCGCTGCGCGAGTGAGGGTACCAGAGGCCCAATCCGGGGGAACGGAGGGTTTAAAGGTTGGCAGCGCACTTGTGACTCCACTAGAGTCGCGGGTGTCCATGAGTGGCGGCAATCTTCTTCTGTTTCTTTCTTTCTTTCAATCGCTGACCATCAGGTGATCCGTCTGTTCGTCTGCCAACTATGACATAAAAAGCACACCACTGGTATTAAGACTGTCTATGGGCGGCGACGATCAGGTGATCAGTCTGCTTGCCTGCCACTTAAAAAAAACATTTGCAATGAACACTTGTATTTGTTCAGTGTCTGGGTGTAATATATGTATTTAAGTATATATTTGTGTTCCTCTGTTGTCTGATATCTGTAACACAAGTGCTTAAGCTACTTAGTACGGAATCAGGTCAACGTATGAGATGTTGTGAGAATTATTATTATTATTATAATTTGACTTAAAACTTACCATTTAAAAACTTCTCAAAACATCTCCAAGGCACTGTCACCATAATACCATAGACATCTAACAATCTATTCAACAAATTGACGAGCGCTTTACACACGCCCTCGTTCTGATGGTTGTCTATGATAGAGTTAATAAGATACTCTATGGTTAGGTTCAGGTGTTCGTGGGTAAGTTGGGGCTGGTCTTCTGTTGGCCAAAATAGGATTGTTTCTAGCTGAAATAAATAAATTTTAGTGTATAGTAATTTTCATGAGAAAATAATACAGTTAAGGTGACGGGTAGGGCACACTAGCGACGCCAATCGATTTTAATTTTTAGCTACTAAACCGGATCTATTTTAAACAATTTCGGGGTTACAATCGTGTTATTTATTAAATAACCATGCACAAATGTTGGGTCCGTTTTTGTGCGCGAAAAATTTATTCACGCCATAAGTCGCTAGTGTGCCCTACCCGTCACATTAAGGTGACGGATAGGGCACACTAGCGACGCCAATTGATCTAAATTTTTAGCAACGAAACGGACCTAACATTTGTGCATGGTTATTTAATAAATAGCATAAGTGTTTGCCGAGAGGTTGTAATCCCCAAATTGTTTAAAATATAACCAGTTTAGTAGCTAAAAATTAAAATCGATTTGCGTCGCTAGTGTGTCCTACCCGTCACCTTAAATAGGCGATACTCATGTGTAATCGTGTCACGGACAAACCGGCAAGGTTTTTTAACACTCTTAATTTATATACTGTGCCCTACCCGTCACCTTAAGGCAAAATTGTAGTTGCAACGCCGATTGTTAAAAAAAATTAAGCTAAAATGGATCTGCCCCTTTAGCGCAATGGGTTGTGCATTGTACATTAAAGCGGGGTTCGATCCCCGGGTCGGGCCTGAATTTGCACCCGAGTTTATCTGTTAAGAAATTCCGAGTCAGTCTCAGCCCGGAGTCTGGAAGTTGGCGGTCTTGTGCCCCGTGCCTCGGAAAGCACGTTAAGGTCCTGGGCCCGTTCCCGCTCCGGTCGTGTCACAGTTATAGTTATGTGTATCACAGTTATAGTGTTTTCCAGTCACCACTTTCGGGGTGGCACTTGGGCGTCACCTCGCTTAAGGACACGGCTGATGTGTGATGCAGGTGGGGAGTAAGGTGTATAGCTGGCCTAACTCACCAAGTAGATTATTTTACTTCTGACTCCTTAGTTTCCTATCATAACTGGGTTGCCCTCGGGTATCAAATAAAACGGCAGAAGTCCAATCACCAATTTGTATTGTCCACACACTTGTTACACAGGCACAGTGCCTCACCGTACACACAAGTTCAAGGGTGAATGACGTAACGACACACTACTTTTGGGACACTAGTAGCTGCACACGCGACTGGACAAAGACTGCAGAAATTCCCTCGCATAACCCGTTGGGTTTGCGGCTATTGCGCTGACACGACAAAAGTCGCATAGTGTGTCACTACAGTGTCACAGTTATAGTGACGTCATGCGCCGTCACCATCATGGCGGTCGGTGTTTTAGCGCGTATATTTTACGTCAAATTTTTGATAATTTTTTTATAACATTTAGCAGGCATAATTTGCAGAAATAAAAATAATGCTTGATTATCTGATATATATGAGCATTATAAAAAATATTTGAAAATATAGGAGAATTCCCTATTATTATGCCGTATCGCCGTGGTCGTATGCCACATTGATTTTATGTATCTGTTTTGCTACAGTAGGTGGCATAATAATTTCAGCAGAGACAATTTTCTTGTTTTGTACTTTTTGGTAGTCGGTCTCCTGGTTGGGAGGCCTCCCGACATGTTGCGGCTGGGGCGGTCTTCGACCTTAGCAAGGCCTGCCTGCGGCTCTTTAGCACACTTCTGTCTGGGAGGGGGATAGGGGTAGTCACTGTGATCATTCAGAGGGAAATGCATGTCAGTATGCTCTTAATCTGACTGTTAATAGCTGTTATTTTTTAAATCTCTCTTTGTCGGTCTCTCAGCTCGTCGAGCCATTGCTGGCCGTCGTCTTCCGTTTCCTGCTGGGCAGGCAGGATTCGGAGTCATGGTCAGGGAGGGGGGGGCGGAGGGGTCCGGAGGGGGATGCGGAGGTTTAGGGGGCTGTGTGCCGTGGTATGCCTCGTATGGTGTGGCGGAAAACACGAAACGCTTACCCGATCTAATCGACACCTAGCGCCATCTATTGGTATAAATAAACGAATGTCTCGAAACGAATTGAGGGCGGCCACTAATGATACATTATAATACGTTAGTACGGTCAGCATCAAAAGTCGCTTACCACTTTAGTACCATGTCAAAGTAACCGTTCTGCCTATTATAGGCAGTTTCTAAGGGGTTCGTACAAAATGTTACTTCGACATTTTACTAATGTGTTAAGCTACTTTTGATTCTGACCGTACCATACTAACATTGTAGCATATTTTACTTCGTATGATATCTGTTATGTATTTGTATTTGATGTGTCAACAAATGTCTCATTCATTCATTCATTCATTCATTCATATTGTAAACTTACCACTGCCTCGGTGGCACAGTGGTTAGTGGGTCGCACTTGAAAGCGACGGCTGTGCAAGAGGTCCCGGGTTCGATCCCCGGGTCAGGCCAAAAATTTGTACCTAAGTTTTCGGTAAGAAATTCTTAGTGGCAGCCCGGAGTCTGGAAGTTGGCGGTCTTGTACCCCCGTGCCTCGGAAAGCACGTTAAGCCGTTGGTCCTGCGCCCAATCCCTCTCTAGTCGTGTCACAGTACTGTCCCATCGGAATATGAGGGTAAGGGAATAGAGAGTGCACTTGTGTTTGCGCACACACTTGAGCAGTATAATATATCCTGCGTACGTGGCTGATCGTTGAGATTGGCCGCCGTAGCCGTAATCGGTTGGAGGATATTAAACTTACCACATCAACATGTAAGTTATTGAGCACTTTTCTCTCGTTAACGTCCCTCGGGGTGTCCGCCACCAGGGCAAAGAGCGCGGGGCGAAGCACCCTCGCGTGGGGCTGCAGCTCCTCCTTGCAGTTGCATATCATCTGCAAGGTAATAACACCTCATCATCATCATCATCATCGGCCCATTTCAGTCCCCACTGCTGGGGCACGGGCCTCCCTCAATCACATGAGGGGTAGTTGCCATACTCACCACGCTTGGCAGACGGGTTGGCGAGGGTTTTGATATAAATGCAGAGTTTTCCTTCTCTGGGTGCTGATGATCATGCCAGCAGCTTTACCTTAGTCGCCTTTTACGACACCTCGGTAAGAGTGAGGGTGGCCTATTCTACTCTGCCGGGGACCACACGGCTGCGGCAATGTATGCGATGTTGTGAAATATTTATTATTATTTATTGGAATTGGTGGAATAACACCTATATAACTCTTTTTTAAAAAGGCCGGCAACACTTTAGCGTTCTCTCCGAATTCGCGGATGTTCATGGGCGGCGATGATTACTTTCCATCAGGTGACTCGCATGCTCGTTTGTCCGCCTCTAGCATAAAAAAAAAAGTAGACTGCGCCCGCGGCGTTACTAACGCAGTTCAAGCTATGCTCGGAGTACCTCTGAAGGACCGCATCAGAAATGATGTAATCCGACAGAGAACCAGAGTCACCGACATAGCCCACCGAATTAACAAACTGAAGTGGCATTGGGCTGGTCACATTAGCCGCAGAACTGACAGCCGTTGGAGCCGTAAAGTCCTTGAGTGGAGACCGCGACTCGGTAAGCGTAGTGTAGGACGCCCTGCGACAAGATGGGATGATGACATTCGAAGGCTGGCTGGTGTGGGCTGGATGAGAGTGGCCGAAAATCGAGAGCAGTGGCGTGCAGTTGGGGAGACCCATGTCCAGCAGTGGACGAGTGTGGGTTGCTGATGAAGTCGAGAGTGAATAGGGTAAGCACGCCTCATCTTAACATTAATGTCACTTTCCATCAGGCGAGATGAGGTCCAGTGCAAACCCATTTAATATAAATGAAAAAAAATAAGATTTTGAAAATGAAGAGACATTATCAAAGCTACTTAACTTGGCACCTTTACATTACCTTATTTGGCAAGTAAATGTGTTAAATTGTGTTCCCTGGAGTACGTAAATGTGGGAGAGCCACGCTTAGGCATGAATGGGCCGGCTCGACCGGAGTGATACCACTGCCTCACAGAAGACCGGCGTGAAGCAGCGCCTGCGCTGTGTTTCGCCGTGTGAGTAAGGTTACCGGAGGCCCAATCGGGTGGGAAGGGGAAAAGGTTGGCAGCGCACTTGTGACTCCACTGGTGTTGCGGGTGTTCATGGGCGGCGGAATTGCTTACCGTCAGGTGATCCGTCTGCTCGTCTGCCACCTCTCATATAAAAAAAAAAAAAAAAACGTTATGCCTTCACTTACCTGTGCTGTAGTCCACTTGATATTCCGATGCCAGTCCCCCATCAAAACCCCAGCCACTTTACCCAGCCATTCGGTTTGAGTGAGCGAAGCCGCGTGCTTAAACAAAGCTGTCAGTGTGTCCGCACAGTCCTGGGAGTTCAACTCGTTTAGAACCAGTTCCAACTCCTGGGAGTTCTCCTGTAATAACAATAATAAAAGTGTCAGCCTATAAACTGTCCCACTGCAGGGCGAAGGCCTCCATCATAGAAATCAAGTCATCGCTACTATTATGGGATTAGGCTTAATCACCACGCTTGCCTAATGCGGATAATAATAATTATTTTTTTACTTTCCTAACATCAAAGATGACGGACTTCCATACAAACTTCAAACTCCCTTTTCACCCCCTTAAGGGTTAATTAACCCCTCTAAGGGTTGAATTTTCAAATTTCCATTCTAAGTGCTCACTTTCACTATTAAAGTCTTCCTTCCCAAATTACAATTTGAATAATCTGAATGAGCTGAATGGTCCGAGTGAGCCGAATAATCCGAGTGAGCCGCCGAATAATCTGAATGAGCCGAATGATCCGAGTGATCCGAATGACCCGGTTGGTAGAACATATGGTTAAAGGGATGTAAATGTTCACAGATACACACTGTATTTAATAAACTTGTATAAAGTGTCTGTTGTGGTGTCTGTGGAGTTTTATGTGTGATTGGTGGCAGACGAGCAGACGGATCATCTTATGGTGAGCGGTTACCCCCAAGTGGAGACACGTGCTCTGCCAATCTTTTTTTTTATTTGAATTTCTCTGGTACCCTCACTCACGCAGCAAAACACGGCACAGTCGCAGCTTCACGCTGGTTTTCTGTGAGGCCCAAGCATCATTCTGGTCAAGCTGGCCCATTCTTGTCGGAGCATGACTTTCCAACGATGAACTTTTTAATTTGTCCTTACCTGAGGCTCCTCATCAACATCCATCAGGTCGAATTGCAGCGGGTTCTCAGACAAAGTCCTCAGGAACATCCTAGTACGGGTACTATTGGTAGTACCAGAGGTCCTGCCGGTGGGACTTGTGGAGACGTCGGCTACAGTGTGGACTGTTTTTTGTTGTGTCTGTAGAAATAATTTATTTTTGGTCAGTCAAGGACATTTTTTTCATGTCATATGTGGCAGATGATCAGATGGATCACCTGATGGTAAGCGATTGCCGCCGCCTATGGACACCCGCAACACCAGAGGAGTCACAAGTGCGCTGCCAAACTTTAAACTCCCCTTCCCGGTACCCTCACCGGTTACCGGTTTACCGGTACGCATTAGCGATCTCTCTGATTTCGCGGATGTTAATGGGCGGCGATGATTGTTGGCAAAGAATGATACAATAAAAGGCAAGAAAAAAACAAACTAACAAACTAATTGTGAGTACAGTATTGAAAGAGTCATCCTTTTCTCCTAACCGTTAAGGAGTTGACCTTCCATCATCAGCAGAGCCACATAATTAATACAATCAGGTGTAAATACTGGTGCAGTTTTGAAAAAAGATACAAAAACATTACATGTCCCTATACAATTTGAGTTCCTCTAAATTTTTCCAGGATCCCATCATCAGATCCTGATATCTCTATCATGGTAACATTCCGGGACTATCTACCTTCCAACATCATCATCGTCGGCCCATTTAAGTCCCCACTGCTGGGGCACGAGCCTCCCTCAATCACATGAGGGGTAATTGCCATACTCACCACGCTTGGCAGACGGGTTGGCGAGGGTTTTGATATAAATGCAGAGTTTTCCGTCTCTGGGCGCTGATGATCATGCCAGCAGCTTTACCTCTCTCGCCTTTTACGACATCTCGGTAAGAGTGAGGGTGGCCTATTCTACTCTGCCAAGGACCACACGGCCAACAAACATAATAAATAATAAATAAATATTTCACAACATCACATACATTGATCTGACTCCGAGATAGGTAGCTCAAGCACCTGTGTTACGGATATCAGAATCAACAGTGGGATTACAATTATAAACATATACTTAATACTTTTCTTTTGTAAATACATATTTATAATACATACAAACACCCAGACCAATACAAACAGACATGTTCATGCACACAAATGTTTGTACTGTGCGGCGATCGAACCCGCAACCCCTGGACCAAAGGCAGCGTTCACTACCATTGTTCCAAACAGGTGTATGTATGTATATATATATATAGCCGTGATATAGAGCTCGGGCTGACTCTAACTCTCACTGCTCAACGACTTGCTAACGCATTTTCCTGACATAGACGTCCATAATGACAATTTAGGATTATATCTGAAATGTTTTGTAACTTTTAAAAAAAAAAAAAAATAGTAATCTTAAATTTTATTGTAATCTAGCTTGTGTATACTTTGGTGTTCTAGCACTGTAAAATACCAAGTTTTCTTTTTCTTAAATAAATATAAGAATAAGAATAAGAAAATAAATTCTTTAAGATACCAATAAAAAACATAACGAAAACATAAAGAAAAGCAATTATAATGTTGGCACTTAAAAGGTCTCCGCTCAGCATTAGCCACGAAGCCGTGAAGTCTCCGTGGCGCTGGTATTCTGCGGAGGCCTTCCTTGAAAGGCACTCGCGGTACATACACACGGACATAAATATTTAATAGTAAAAAAAATTAAACAAAATGTAAAAAATTAAATTAAATGTAAAACAAACAAACAAAATCTAATTAATTATAGGAAGAGAAAAAAAAATTATAATAGCAATTAAAACTAAAAATATTAAGATAAATATGACACCTTCAGAATTATAGAGACCTAATCCAAAAATTAATTGGACCTATTTTTATTTATAACTAGCTGTTTCACGCGGTTTCACCCGCGTCCCGAGGGAACTACTTCCCGTACCGGGATAAAATATAGCCTATGTTACTTCTGAATAATGCAGCTTTCTAATGGTGTAAAAATTATTGCAATCGGTCCAGTAGTTTTTGAGTTTATTCATTACAAACATACAAAAATACAAATATTTCCTCTTTATAATATTAGTGTAGATGTGTAGATCAATAAGCATAGTAAGATATGCAACTTTTAAAACATAACCTCTTTGTATACAATTTATAGATATCATACGAATATATACATATACATGTCGAATTGAGAACCACCTTTTTTGAAGTGGTTAAAAATCTGTTTATATAAAATGGAACGAATCTATCGAAACGAAGTGAGCGCGGGCCACTAGCTATCAATAAAAATAATTACAACATTCTCACCCACTGAGTCCTTAGGGGTAGTTCCCAAGTGACATCGCACGGGAAGATCTTCCCCCACACCTCCGCGTCGAACAGAAGCTCGTAGAATTTCGCCGCTGTTCTGGTGACGCACACCGCAGCGCATAGACACTTGTAAATCTCCACTTGAAATTGTCTATGGGGAGAAGAAGGAAGTAAATAATATTTGAAACGACTTGACCTCCCTCCCCCCCTCCCCCTCCCAACATCACATCATCATCGTATCGTCGGCCCATTTAGTCCCCACTGCTGGGGCACGAGCCTCCCTCAATCACATGAGGGGTAATTGCCATACTCACCACGCTTGGGCAGACGGGTTGGCGAGGGTTTTGATATAAATGCAGAGTTTTCCGTCTCTGGGCGCTGATGATCATGCTAGCAGCTTTACCTCTCTCGCCTTTTACGACATCTCGGTAAGAGTGAGGGTGGCCTATTCTACTCTGCCAAGGACCACACGGCCAACAAACATAATAAATAATAAATAAATATTTCACAACATCACATACATTGATCTGACTCCGAGATAGGTAGCTCAAGCACCTGTGTTACGGATATCAGAATCAACAGTGGGATTACAATTATAAACATATACTTAATACTTTTCTTTTGTAAATACATATTTATAATACATACAAAACACCCAGACCAATACAAACAGACATGTTCATGCACACAAATGTTTGTACTGTGCGGCGATCGAACCCGCAACCCCTGGACCAAAGGCAGCGTTCACTACCATTGTTCCAAACAGGTGTATGTATGTATATATATATATAGCCGTGATATAGAGCTCGGGCTGACTCTAACTCTCACTGCTCAACGACTTGCTAACGCATTTTCCTGACATAGACGTCCATAATGACAATTTAGGATTATATCTGAAATGTTTTGTAACTTTAAAAAAAAAAAAATAGTAATCTTAAATTTTATTGTAATCTAGCTTGTGTATACTTTGGTGTTCTAGCACTGTAAAATACCAAGTTTTCTTTTTCTTAAATAAATATAAGAATAAGAATAAGAAAATAAATTCTTTAAGATACCAATAAAAAACATAACGAAAACATAAAGAAAAGCAATTATAATGTTGGCACTTAAAAGGTCTCCGCTCAGCATTAGCCACGAAGCCGTGAAGTCTCCGTGGCGCTGGTATTCTGCGGAGGCCTTCCTTGAAAGGCACTCGCGGTACATACACACGGACATAAATATTTAATAGTAAAAAAAATTAAACAAAATGTAAAAAATTAAATTAAATGTAAAACAAACAAACAAAATCTAATTAATTATAGGAAGAGAAAAAAAAATTATAATAGCAATTAAAACTAAAAATATTAAGATAAATATGACACCTTCAGAATTATAGAGACCTAATCCAAAAATTAATTGGACCTATTTTTATTTATAACTAGCTGTTTCACGCGGTTTCACCCGCGTCCCGAGGGAACTACTTCCCGTACCGGGATAAAATATAGCCTATGTTACTTCTGAATAATGCAGCTTTCTAATGGTGTAAAAATTATTGCAATCGGTCCAGTAGTTTTTGAGTTTATTCATTACAAACATACAAAAATACAAATATTTCCTCTTTATAATATTAGTGTAGAGGTGTAGATCAATAAGCATAGTAAGATATGCAACTTTTAAAACATAACCTCTTTGTATACAATTTCTAGATATCATACGAATATATACATATACATGTCGAGTTGAGAACCTCCTTTTTTTGAAGTCGATTAAAAATCTGTTTGTATAAAATGGAACCAATGTCCCGAAACGAAGTGAGCGCGGGCCACTAGCTATCAATAAAAATAATTACAACATTCTCACCCACTGAGTCCTTAGGGGTAGTTCCCAAGTGACATCGCACGGGAAGATCTTCCCCCACACCTCCGCGTCGAACAGAAGCTCGTAGAATTTCGCCGCTGTTCTGGTGACGCACACCGCAGCGCATAGACACTTGTAAATCTCCACTTGAAATTGTCTATGGGGAGAAGAAGGAAGTAAATAATATTTGAAACGACTTGACCTCCCTCCCCCCCTCCCCCTCCCAACATCACATCATCATCGTCATCGTCAGCCCATTTATGTCCCCACTGCTGGGGCACGGGCCTCCCTCAATCACATGAGGGGTATTGCCATACTCACCACGCTTGGCAGACGGGTTGGCGAGGGTTTTGATATAAATGCAGAGTTTTCCTTCTCTGGGTGCTGATGATCATGCCAGCAGCTTTACCTTAGTCGCCTTTTACGACACCTCGGTAAGAGTGAGGGTGGCCTATTCTACTCTGCCGGGGACCACACGGCCAACATCACGTATATTTTTAATTAATAAACAATTTGTATAAAACTAACAACAGATAATGAGTCATTTGTTACTAATTTCGCCGCCAGAATACCAGCGCTGTTGCGGCAATGCATATATCGTAGTAGCAGCTAATGCTGAGGTCGGGACCTGGTTGACCACACAATACACATTTCTTTGTCCCTCTTCTGTGTAAAATTTATGTTTTTTAAACCGTGTACCAACTGTTATAACTTTGTTTCCTGTGTGTTGTGATGGTCAATAAATGTATTTTCTTTCTTTCTTTCTAATTTTAATTGGTCCGAAATAAATTAATTTTAATTTTAATAACATAGACGCTAGAGACCGAGAATAATATGCTAGATTAACGGCAAACCTTCGCTAGTCGGAGAGGCACTATAAGAAGAAGAATAATAGAATTTGATGTTTTTTTTTGTGATAGTGGCAGACGAGCAGACGGATCACTTTATGGTAAGCGATTTCCGCCGCACATAGACACACGCGACACCAATGGAGTCACAAGTGCGCTGCCAACCTTTAAACCTCCCCTTCCCCCCGGATTGGGCCTCCGGTACCCTCACTCACACAGCACACAACATAACAGTGCTGCTTCACGCCGAAGCGTGGCTCTCCAAAGAATAGCAAACTCAGCTACACACGACATTTGGCCTTTTTATTCTGTGGCATAGGCCTATGTGACCAATCCGCATTTGGCAAGCGTGGTGATTAAGCCTAATCCCATCATAGTAGCGATGACTTGATTTCTATGATGGAGGCCCTTGCGCTGCAGTAGGACAGTTTATAGGCTGATTAATATATAGGCCTATGTCCAGCAGTGGGGGCCTATTGCCGGAAATCAAGAGCGGGCGCCTATTGGCACAATAGATAGATACTCTTTATTGTACAACATACAAAACTTAATAGCTAGGTATACAGAGATACAATGTACAATTTAGGCGGTCTTATCGCTGGGAGCGATCTCTACCAGACAACCTTCAGGTAAAGGACATTAGATAGAAGAGGGGAGGGTGGTGCAATCCTTTTGATTTTGAACATTTCTGTTCATAATATTTACCTTTTTTTTAATATTGTGTTCTTTTTATTTTGTAATACTGATTTTTAGGGTTCCGTAGCCAAAATGGCAAAAACGGAACCCTTATAGTTTCGTCATGTCCGTCTGTCCGTCTGTCCGTCTGTCACAGCCGATTTACTCGGAAACTATAAGTACTACAGTGATGAAATTTGATGGGAATATGTGTTGTATGAACCGCTACAAAAATATGACACTAAATAGTAAAAAAAAGAATTGGGGGTGGGGCCCCCCATACATGTAACTGAGGGATGAAATTTTTTTTTTCGATGTACATACCCGTGTGGGGTATCAATGGAAAGGTCTTTTAAAATGATATAAAGTTTTCTAAAAAACATTTTTCTTAAAGTGAACGGTTTTTGAGATATCAGCTCTCAAAGTCGTAAAAAGTATGTCCCCCCCCCTCTATTTTTATAACTACGGGGTATAAAATTCTAAAAAAAATAGAGGTGATGCATGCTAATTAACTCTTTCAACGATTTTTGGTTTGATCAAAGTATCTCTTATAGTTTTTGAGATAGGTTGATTTAACTGTAATTTTGGACTTTGCTGCTGTTTTTTATTTCTAATTGTTTATTGTACAACCTGTGCGGATAAAGAATGGGATCAGAAATGGCGGCGCATCTATTCACTTCTCGCTCGCACACTATTTGCGTCTATACTCGCATGTTTGTTGTTGTTGTTAATAAATCTTTTATTCATTCATTCATTCATGCCAAAGCTTAGCTGTGACACGGTTACCTGTAGCATTCTTTTAGCTCGTCGGAAGCGCCCTCAGGGCAAGGCTTCTTCCTCAGCGTGAAGCATATGGAGCTCGCCCGCTTCATCAGGTACGATGGCTGTTTCTTCTCCACTTCGCTGTAGAGGGGGGAGTCTTGCGCCTTCAGAGAGGGGAGGGGGATCTGAAAAATGTAAGAAAGAGAGAGCTAGAGAACTTTTGCGTTCACTCTTACGCCCTATTCAACCAATCTTTATCCGTGGATTAATCTATGGTATAGCGTCAGATTCGATGTCACAGAAAATTGATCTATAGGTCTGTAGTAAAAAAATCTATGGAATGAAACTTGGTTAAAATGATAAACATTATGTCTATATATTGCCGCCGTGTGGTCCCCGGCAGAGTAGAATAGGCCACCCTCACTCTTACCGAGGTGTCGTAAAAGGCGACTAAGGTAAAGCTGCTGGCATGATCATCAGCACCCAGAGAAGGAAAACTCTGCATTTATATCAAAACCCTCGCCAACCCGTCTGCCAAGCGTGGTGAGTATGGCAATTACCTCTCATGTGATTGAGGGAGGCCCGTGCCCCAGCAGTGGGGACTTAAATGGGCTGACGACGATGATGTCTATATATCACTGGATAAGTTTAAGTCTTATATTAAAACTAGCCTAATGAAGAAAGGTGTACAAGACTATTTAAGGTGACGGGTAGGGCACACTAAAGACGCCAATCGATTTTAATTTTTAGCTACTAAAACGGATCTATTTTAAACAATTTTGGGGTTACAACCTCTCGGCAAACACTTATACTATTTATTAAATAACCATGCGCAAATGTTGGGTCCGTTTTTGTACGCGAAAAATTGATTACAGCCAAAAGTGGTTCGCGTACGCGTTGGACCCAACATTTGTGCATGGTTATTTAATAAATAGTATAAGTGTTTGACGACCCGTTTGGAACAGTGGTAGTGAACGCTGCCTTTGGTCCAAGGGTTGCGGGTTCGATCCCCGAACAGTACAAATATTTGTGTGCATGAACATGTCTATTTGTATTGATCTGGGTGTTTTTATCTACACTAATATTATAAAGAGGAAATATTTGTATTTTTGTATGTTTGTAATGAATAAACTCAAAAATTACTGGACCGATTGCAATAGTTTTTACACCATTAGAAAGCTGCATTATTCAGAAGTAACATAGGCTATATTTTATCCCGGTACGGGAAGTAGGTCCCTCGCGACGCGGGTGAAACCGCGTGAAACAGCTAGTGTATTATAAGTATGTATTGTGATTCCGCTGTTGGTTCTGATATCCGTAACACAGGTGCTTGAGCTACCTATCTCGGAGTTAGATCAATGTATGTGATGTTGTAAAATATTTATTTATTTATATAAGCGTTTGCCTATAGGTTTTAACTCCAAAATTGTTTAAAATAGATCCGGTTTAGTAGCTAAAAATTAAAATCGATTAGCGTCGCTAGTGTGCCCTACCCGTCACAAACAAGAAGAATAATAATTACCTTCTCTAAAGCCAAAGTTATCAACGCCAAAGCCTTGGCGTGCTCTTTGAGGACATTCCTCAGCTCCTGATTATCCCTCTCGCTCCCTCGCACCCATTTCATTAGATTCGAAAAGAGACAGTTGATGATGCCCGAGTAGAATTGCTCGCAGAATGATGAGGTTGAGTACCTGATAATAAATAAATAGAATAAATAAATATTTTACAATGTCGCCTACGATCTGACTCTGAGATAGGTAGATCAAGCACCTGTGTCACAGTAGATATATACGCAAGCAGTATGGACACTACGAACAAACGCTCGAGTACGCACGCACACAGACGCACACTGTACACGGATTCTAAGGTCCCATCGGAGTACAATCGTAGGAACTAAATTCAGGGTTGTCGGTTTTACTCGAGTGCCGCTTACTTAATTTTGGTAGAGAAAATAAGTAGATACATTATTATGTATGTTATCAAAAAATACACCTACACGGACCTATACAGACTCCGGATGGCGCGTGGAGGAGGCTAAAGAACAGGGAACTGGAAGACCAGGTGGGCGAGCCCAACATCATTGGCGAGACTAAAGCGCATCGACTTCGCTGGCTTCATCATCAGCAACCCACACTCGTCCACTGCTGGACATAGGTCTCCCCTAATGCAC
>CM032490.1:1561305-1588087 GCA_019059595.1 Marasmia exigua
GGATGTTTATAGGCTGATACTTTACTTTTAATTTTTTTTTTGTAACAACGCAATCCAACAGAACACCATCTAGCGGATTTGTCACAAACGATAGCTTGCATTCCTCCTCATCTCGGGTAATTCCCGGTTGCGTCCAAACCAGTCGCTCTGGAGCCCGGGGTACGCTTGAACCATGATTCAGAATATAGTGAGTCTGGTTACTACAACTGGTTATTAACCGTGGGAGAGCCACGCTTCGGCATAAATGGGCCGGCTCGACCGGAGTGATACCACGGCCTCACAGAAAACCAGCGTGAGGCAGCACTCTGCGCTGTGTTAATGAGGGTACCTGAGGCCCAATCCGGAGGAAAGGGGGGTTAAAAGGTTGGCAGCGCACTTGTGACTCCTCTGGTGGCGCGAGTCTCCATGGGCGGCGGCAATTGCTTACGATCAGGTGATGCGTCTGCTCGTCTGCCAACTATCACAAAAAAAAAATACAATGAAGCGACTGCCGTCTGGGCAGTATTCGTCTTCATACCCTTCATAGGGTAGTGACCCTGCCTCTTACGCCAAAGGTCGTGGGTTCGATCCCCACCCTGGACAAACATTCGTGCGATGAACACTTGTGTTTGTTCAGTGTCTGTGTGTAATATATGTATTTAAGTATATATTTGTGTTCCTCTGTTGTCTGATATCTGTAACACAAGTGCTTAAGCTACTTAGTATGGAATCAGGTCAACCTATGAGATGTTGTGAGAATTATTATTGTATTTTTTTTTCAGTAACAGACTTAGGTAACACCTTTTCTCGTTTGTACTGTAATAAAATGTTATTGGAGGTGCATAAAGTGTTAAAAAGATTATTTTACACTTTTTAGTTCGTGGTTTTTGATGGCGGCTTTTTTTTGCATTTTTAGGGTTCCGTAACTCAAAAGGAAAAAACGGAACCCTTATAGGATCACTTTGTTGTCCGTCTGTCCGTCCGTCCGTCCGTCTGTCAAGACCCTTTTTCTCAGGAACGCGTGGAGGTATGAAGCTGAAATTTATATCAATTACTCAGGTCTACTGTCCCTTGAAGCTGTGAAAAAATCTAACTTTTAAGCCAAGCCAATCAAAAGATACAGCCGATTATATCGATATTTTCATCAAATTTTCGACACTCGCAAAGGAATCAAAACCTACAGGGTACTTCCCGTAAACTCAGAATCTTGAAATTTGGCATGAAGCATTGTCATATAATGCAAATATAGGAAAAATTGCGAAAATCATATTTTTTTAGTTTTATAATATAATAAAAATATTTTAATAAAATGAAATTTACTACCTTATTTCTCACGAACGAATAAAGATATCAAATTGAAATTTATACCAAATACCTAGGTCTACTGTCCCTTTAAGCTGTGAAAAAATCAAACTTCTAAGTTAACGCGATCAAAAGATACCGGCGGAACCCTCGGTGCGCGAGTCAGACTCGCACTTGGCCGGTTTTTTTTTTAATTGATAGGTGCATGCTCGGAATGTGGCGCGTTATGAACGACTGTGCTACCATAGCTCTTTTTTATGTGATAGGTGGCAGACGAGCAGCTAGATCGCCCGATGGTAATTTCCGCTGCCCATAGACACCCGCGACACCAGTGGACTCACAATAAGTGCGCTGCCAACCTTTAAACCCCCCTTTTCCCCGGATCAGACCTCTGGTGCCCTCACTCACGCAGCGAAATATAGCACAGTGCTTCCTTACGCCGGTATTCTGTGAGGCCGTGGTATCACTCCGGTCGAGCCAGCCCATTCATGCCGAAGCGTGTCTCTCCAACGGTCAAAAGCATGCTCTCATCGGTTTATTCCCACTGTCCACCCTCTGCTTGTCCACCCCGGGTGGACAGTGAAACAATTGTTAAAAAAATTCCCGCTGTCCACCCCTTCGTGGTTGAAAGAGGGGGTGGACAGAGGGAATTTTTTTAACAATTGTTTCACTGTCCACCCGGGGTGGACAAGCAGAGAGTGGACAGCGGGATAAAACCGCTCTCATCCAGCTACGATAGCTCCCATTATGTTTTTTTTATACTAAGTCGGTGGCAAACAAGCGTGCGACTCACCTCAACAATGGGATGAGCAGGCGCTTGCAGACCCCAGCAGAAGGATACTCGAACAATTTGTTGGCGATACTGAATTACATGAAATAAAACAAAACAGTAGAGAAATAAGACACTTAAAAACTCCATCTCGCGTTCAGGCGGGACGACGGCTTAGTAACGCGTTCAGTGGTCTAATTGGTAGAACATTCACCCGGATTGTCGAAGGTGTGGGTTCGTATCCCGCCTGAACGCGAGATGAAATTTTTAAGTGTGTTATTTACTTAAGGTGACGGGTAGGGCACACTAGCGACGACAATCAGCGGGAATAAACCAAAATTATGGGCCATCCTTTTTTTCTTTCTTTATTCGAAAAACGTATAAAAATGGTTCTTTTTTTGTCGTATTATTCCTCTGTAGTTAACTTCGTGTTCTGTGGCTAATAAAGCAATCTTTATCTTACCTCATCAAAGACACCTCTCTCGTTTCTTCTCGTTCAGCACTCAGGCCTTGGGAGGCGCGAACCCTCCTGTACACGGCCTCAGGCCGGCGAGCGAGTGCCGCCATGCAGGAGGCCATGGAATCGTCCCACCAGCCTTTGGATGGGTCACCTGACACAAAGAAATTATAAGGTCACCAATATATTTTATTTATTTATTGGATCACCAACATAAGATATAGTAGGTACTTATTACCTTTGACAATTTAACACGGGACGTGGCATGTGGACGTTTTTTAATAAACGTGTACGTTTATTAAAACTAGATCTAGAAGTATGAAAGTATGAAAGTGGAAATCATTGATAAATTGAAGGCAAATCGTCTTTCCTGGTATGGCCATGTAATGAGAAGAGGGGAAGAACATGTAACCAAAAAAGTGATGAGATTAAATGTAAGTGGGTGGAGGAACAGAGGACGGCCGAAATGGATTGTGTGAAGAATGACATGATAGAAAAAGGGGAGGATGATTTGATGTACTCGGCACAGAGACATTAAATACTAGTTTTAATGTTTTTTTTTCTATTGTTATTATAATTTATTTCTATTTTTTTTTCATGTATTAATTTTTATTTTAATTTAGACTAGATGACTTTTCATTACTCGTATTTTAATCTTATAATTTTTGACATATATTTGTAATTATATTTTTGACATATATTATTGTAAATTAATTCATTATTTTCTTTTTTTTGGCATGTTAATACGTTTGTGTTATATTTTTCAAACTTCACTGATTTATGTTTTTAATTTTTTGTATTATTTTAAGTTTTATGTAATTGTTTGTTTCCCAAAGAATAAATAAATAAATAAATGACGAATGACAGGGACGTATGGAAAAGGAAAACATACTGCACCGACCCCAGATAACCTGGGAAAAGGGCAGGAGGATGATGATAAATAGACTCACAGTCTGCCAGCTTCATGATGATCTCCAGCGCAGTGGAGTCAGCTGTTACAGCACAGGAGTCTAGCAGCGCCACCAGCGCAGCGTGGTCCACACCTTGCAACTCTGACAAGCGCGCTGGTAAATGTGATGCGTAGGCTCTATACGCGGAACTGTGGACAAATAAAGTATAAAATCTATAACCCGACTACCAAAAAAACACGTTTTTTTAGATTTTCGCGTTGCATTATTATAACTATTATGTATCGAGACGGGAATTAACACGATATTTATTATGTGATACAACATTGTGTATGAAAGGCGATATTTTTTAGATTCGACCAAATCCCAAAATACCTACCTGCATAACTACCCTTCAGGTAGCACCTCTATAAACTTCACCCCCTCCTTCCCCCTCTCGGCCCCTCGGCGACTAGTACCGCCACCCATCGCATGGGGGCGCTATCTTTTTAGTAAAAGAAACAACATTGGCTCCAAAATACCTACCTGCATATCACTAGTATTACTTAATTATCAACGTAGAAATGAAAAGTTGCGTTGAGGAGGTTGGCACCTCTCAATTCTTACTCTTGTGAAGATTAGTCAGAAGAGATATCTGATTATAAGGAAAAGAAACAAAAATGGTCCTAGGATACCTACCTGCACAGCTCTCCTCCTGGTAAAACACCTATTAACTTCACCCCCTCCTCTCTCGGCCCCTCGGCGACTAGTACCGCCACCCACCGCATGGGGGCGCTGTCGCTGTCCAGTTGTAGAGGGAGACGGGTAGTGTGGACCAAAAGAGTATATTTGGATTCTAGTGTAGCTTTGGACTCGTATATTGGCCATATCTGCAAAAATAATGGTTGTATGGTATGCAATTCAATTCAATTCAAATATTTTATTACACTCTTACCGAGGGGTCGTAAAAGGCGACTAAGGTAAAGCTGCTGGCATGATCATCAGCACCCAGAGAAGGAAAACTCTGCATTTATATCAAAACCCTCGCCAACCCGTCTGCCAAGCCTGGTGAGTATGGCAATTACCCCTCATGTGATTTAGGGAGGCCCGTGCCCCAGCAGTGGGGACTTAAATGGGCTGATAATGATGATGATAATGATGATGATGATGATGATTTTATTACATTACATGTGGTTGTTACAAGATGAATGCAGTGTACAAAACATTACTCATAGATGTTTATTATGAAACAGCGGCAAACAAGCAACGAGGTCACCTTTTGGTCACAAGGAATCACCGCCGCCCATGAATATAAATGCGAGGATTAGCTGATTCGTTGCTGATCTTTTAGGAAAGTTGAAGGCACCAAATAAATAGAAACAACGCAGTTGGTTCTAGCTGATTGATATCGAAGAGTTCGTTGACCTACGCGCTGGGCAGTATATCGTAGTTAGTTTTCTTTCATGGTCACTAATAATAGAATAGTTATTTACTCCAGTAAAACTGCGCTTAAATAAGTGTTGAAATATAAAGTACAGTCAAAGAACGAAAAGGTTCGTCAGTTTTCAAATTGATTCGTTTGATATGTTATGAGCACTTATTACCTTTCGTAAATTTGTCAGAGGAATACCTGTGGCACAGAAAATTATACTTAACTGTTAGATCAGAAAGTTCAGATTTGCTTATAGCAACATTGATTCCTTTTGATGTAAAGAAAATTTAAAGAAGGTTGGCAGATCTTTTTAAAACGGTATGTTGGTATAACTGATTCTTGCCGTGCAAGCAAAAATTTTTATTTGTATAGAGAAAAAAAAGGTTCGTCACCTTATAGAGTCTATACCGTACATGGTAGAAATCTCGTAAATAACTAATTTAGTATATCGTAGCGTCTCTTCCGCACACATTCCGTATAATCTAACTCTGTCTCACACTATTATATATATGCTAGAAATAGATAATTTCGGGAGAAAACGCGCGTTGACTCACCTGACATAAAACCAGACTGAATATTGCAAGTACCCTCAAGTCAGTACATGACATGCCTTTCCCCTGAGATGGCTCTTCATATTTCTTCTATTTTCACTTATTTTTTCACTATATAACTAATTGTCCTAAACCTAACACTAGTACTCTAACACTTATCACTAAAGTCTTTATTTTGTATTAGATATAATAATATCTAAATAATTATATAAATATTTAATCACTTTCACTATAAGGGTCTCTCTCTCCACGGGACTGCTGGGAAACTTCCAGTTCGTCCTCCCCATCTGTTTCGTCGTCTTCACTATGACAGGCCATCCTTTTGTTCACCGATTGTGGGGGTGATTCAGATAGACCTCTTGTGTTTGCTTTTATCCTCACATCATTTTGTGTAGGTTGATGAAGCACTATATCCTGTGGTCCTGACACTCCAATTATATCAGCCCATTTAGATGGCGATGGTAACCAAACATCATCTTCGTCATCCTGATCGCTTACTCCCTGTAGACTTCTACTTGGTTGAACCATTTTACGTTCTAACTCTTCTTTCTCCCCCCCAAAGCTATGCATTTGGTTGATGTGCCTTTTCAAAAGCTTTCCATTCCATTTTACCATATATCTACAGATTCCTATCTTTTTATCAACTATTCCTTTCAACCACCGGGGTCCTCCAGAATAATTCTTGATATAGACAGTTTGTCCCACTTCAAAATTCCTCACTTTTGTATTTTCATTGTTCTCTAATTCTTGTAATTGTGGGTTGTCTTTAGATAAAAGTGGATTCAAGTAGTCAAATTTTGTACGGAAACGTCTGTTGTTTAATAATTCTGCAGGTGTTTTTTCATTAATGCTGTTTGGTGTTGTTCGCAGGCCGTATAATATTTTGGGCAGTCTTATTTGCCATGGTATAGTTGATAGTTTTCGCAACTTATTTTTTATCGTCTGTACTGTCCGTTCTGCCTGTCCGTTCGAAGCCGGATGATATGGGGCTACTAACACGTGTCTTATACTATTGTTTTTACAATATCTTTGAAATTCTTCTGAGACAAAGCTTCTACCATTATCACTTACTATTGTGTCAGGCAATCCTTGTTCAGCAAATATTTCTCTCAGTATTTTTATTAGTGTTGAACTGCTCATATCCGTTACGATCTTTACTTCTGGCCATTTAGAAAATGAATCGATTAATATAAGAAATGTTTTTCCTTGAAAAGGTCCAGCATAATCAATGTGTAGTCGTGACCAAGCTTTGTTTGGTCTTATCCAATGATGTGTAACTTTGGTTGGCATGCTTCTGTTTTCTGCACATATATGACATTTTCTTATCAGATCTTCGATGTGTTTGTCGATTGCTGGCCACCAGAAGTAACTTCTAGCCATTGCTTTTGTAATTACAATTCCATCATGAGTTGTATGTAGTTCTTCTAATACTTTAGCCCACATTTTTTCTGGTAACACCACTCTATTGCCCCATAGAATACAATTTTTAAATGAAGATAATTCTTCCCTTTTTTGCCAGTATACTTTAAACTCATTTTCAGTTTTATTTGGCCAACCATTCTTAATCCAATACAAAATTTTACTCAACTTTGGGTCTCTTAAGGTTAGTTTAGCAACTTCCTCAGCCGAAAACTCTAATTGTATTGGTGTTTCATCTATAAGCAGTACTCCTGAATATTCTTCTTCAATTTTTTCTGTGCTTGAAGAAGGCCATCTGCTTAAAGCATCCGCATTCCCCAGATTAGTTCCCTTCACATATTCTAATGTATAATCATACGAACTTAATAGAAGAGCCCATCGTAACATTCTAGGTGAAATTATATTTGGGATTGGGCGTTTTGGGTCAAATAATCCCAGCAATGGCTTATGATCAGTCTTAATTGTAAATTTCCTGCCACTTACAAATTGGTGGAACTTTTTTAATCCAAAAACTATCGCCGCTGCCTCTTTGTCTACTTGAGCATAATTTCGTTCATGGGCATTCATAGTCTTTGATGAAAACATGATAGGCCTAATATTGCCGTCTTCCATTTCATGTTCTAATATGGCCCCCAGCCCATATTGCGAAGCATCACATGACAATATCAATTTTTTCTTTAGGTCATAGTGCACCAATGTGTCACTACTTGTTAACATCTTCCGTAATTTCTCGAAGGCTGTTTGATGTTCTAACTTCCATTGCCATTTTGTATTCTTATTGAGCAGTTTATACAAAGGTTCCGCTATGGTAGCCTTATGTGGTAAGAACCGATCATAGAAATTTAAGAGTCCTAGGAATGCCTGCAATTCTTTTATATTACCAGGGGCAGGAAAATTCCTGATTACCTCGATTTTATCTTCACACGGATGAATACCAATCTCATCAATAACAAATCCTAAAAATTTTACTTCATTTGCTGCAAACTTGCATTTATTTTTGTTTACTCTTAGCCCTGCTTCTTGTAACTTTTTTAGTACTGCATTTAGTCGAGCATTGTGTTGCTTTATATCAACTCCACTCACTACGATATCATCAAGCAGTATGGCTACCCCCGGAATATGAGCTAACAATGATGTCATTAACCGTTGAAAAATTCCTGGACATGCCTTGACACCAAACGGAAGCCTCTTAGTTTTATATAATCCTTTCGGTGTATTCAGGGTAAGTAAAAGAGATGTAGGCTCATCAACAATGACTTGAGTGTACGCTCTTTCTAAATCAATTTTTGAAAATATTACCCCCCCTTGCAACTGCGTAAACGCTTCATCCAATGTTGGCAGAGGGTATGTATCTGTATCAGTCGCCATATTTACCGTTGACCTATAATCACCACAGAGTCGTACACTTCCATTTGGTTTTAGGACTGGTACAATTGGCGTTGCCCATTCTGCATGAGCAACCGGTTCTAAAACATTTTCACTCACCAATCTCTCAATTTCTTTAAAAACTCTTTCTCTTATAGCAAATGGAATAGGTCTACATTTAAGAAATCTTGGGGTGGTCCCTTCCCTTGGAGTGATGCTTACAACTGGTCCCGTATATTTACCTAAGCCTTCTTCAAAAACTCCTTTGTATCTATCAAGTAAATTAGTGATTTCAGATGTATCTATTTTGATATGATTTATTCCTAGTAATTGGATGTTTAAATCATCAAACCAATTTCTACCTAATAAACTTGGACCCTGTCCTTTAGCTATAATAAGAGGTAAGTTTCTTTTACTACCTTTGTGATCTACTTGTACCATCGCTTTACCTAAAATATGTAAGGGGCTATCAGTCCATGTTTTCAGTGCAAGATCATTTCTTTCCATTTTTGGCAATTTTCCTTTCCATATGAGTCTGGCTATCGGTTCACTTATTAATGTAAATGCACATCCTGAATCTATCTCCATTTCTGTCTCAAAACCATTTATAAAAATGTTTATTATGAAAGCAGGTACTCTTTCTTGTCTAACATTGTTGATAGAGGCTTCATATAAACCATTGCAATCTGACTTCAACGTTCTATCCTTGTCTTTATTTTTGCTCAAACAGACCACCTCAATATGACCTGTTTTCCCACAAAAATTACATTTGGACCACCTAAATTTGCACTCGCCCTTATGTTGTTTACCACAACGAAAACATTCAGGTTTATCTTGAGATTTACTAAATCTGAATTCATTCTTTTTATATGAAATTTTATTGACATCCATCGGTTCTTCAAAGGCCATGCTAGATTTGTTAGTCCCTGGAATAACTATTAAACCAGCATCACTATTTGCCGATTCATGTGCCCATGCCATTTTGCATGCTGATTCAAATGTTAAACTAGATTGTTGTAACATCTTTTTTTGAACATCTTTGTCACGGATTCCACATACTAATCTGTCACGCAAAGTGCGTTCAATTTCTTTAAAATTACAGTGAATTGACAATTTCCTCAAATTAGCAATGTAATCTCTCACTTTTTCCCCTTCTTCTTGATTTCGGCAGTGGAATTTGAATGATTCCACAATTTCATTAAGTGGAGGGTGGAAGTGATTGTCTAAATGGGTTTTTATAGTAGAAAAAGTAACCTCATTTATTTTCTTTGGTGCTATCAATGAAGTAATTAAATCAAACAAGTCAGGACCACATACCGCTAGTAGATTCGCCTTTTTCTTAGCATCCTCTGTCACTTCATTTGCTTCTAAACAAAATGCAAACCTTGTAATGTAGTTTTCCCAGCAGCCATGTGCCACATCAAATTCACTGAACTTAATCATAATTTTTCTACTTCGATTTTCGAAAATTATATTTAATATGTAATGTCCACACTTTTTTTACACTTTTCGCAAATTTTTCTCGTCGCCACTATTATATATATGCTAGAAATAGATAATTTCGGGAGAAAACGCGCGTTGACTCACCTGACATAAAACCAGACTGAATATTGCAAGTACCCTCAAGTCAGTACATGACACACACCAAACATCGCCGAGATTAGTGTACTCGCGCATGAACGTGTGCGTAGCCTGTTTAGAACACGTTGTTGGCAGTGAACCTTCTACGTACGTGTCCATTTATTCTGTGTTAAAGGTTTCTAAGACATTACCGTAAGGAAATACTGCTGTAGCCGGACTGTCTACGAATAAGTCTATGGTACTAGCCTTCTCTTCATAAGTTTCAAAGAGTACCAATAGATGGCGCTGCGCGTCTATTTCGTCACGCAAGTGCTTCGCCATTTTGCTTTTCTTATTGTTGTCTAAGGAATTTGTATCCTGTACATAATTAGTAATAAATATATTTACCGTATCGATCAGTTCCAGCATTTTTATACAATCTTCTTCTGTCGTTTTCTTCTTCAAAAAACTTCTCAACATATCATTTAATATAACACATACTGCTTTCATATCTTCTTCTAATAAAATATATGGCTTTTTCAACAAAAAATCCAAAAATTCTTCCATGAAATATTTCAAAAATGTAATCCCAACTTTTTCAAAGGATTTCAATATAAATTCTCTGACATCATCTAAACTTTTATATCTTAAAGATATATTCAACATTATTTCCAAATATTCCTTATATGTTGCTATATATTTTTCCCCATTTTCAACATACACATCTAATACTACATCACATAATTTTGATATATCATCATCACATATGTATGGAGGAACTTTCAACAAATTCAAATATATATTCAAAGCTTTTAATACTTTGGAATTTTCCCTTTGTACATGATCTTTAGTAATGCTTTCGACTAAGTTTTGAATGTGGAATTTTTCGTACCAATTTTGGAAATCGTGTGTGAAAGTGTTAGGTACTTCTGATGATGTGTATATAGACATACAAGCTTCTATTTGTTTCGTTAGAAGGTTTATGGTGTCAGGTGGTATGTTGCTTATAACTTTGCCAAGTGCTTGTAATGTTACCTGAAAGAAGAGATAAATATGTACATTATACACGGTTAATGTGACGGGTAGGGCACACTAGCGACGCCAATCGATTTTAATTTTTAGATACAAAACCGGATCTATTTTAAACAATTTCGGGATTACAATCTCACGGCGAACACTTGCACTATTTATTAAATAACCATGCACAAATGTTAGGTCCCTTTTTGTACGCGAAAAATTGATTCACGCCAAAAGTGCAAACGCAGACCAAACAGTTAACTATAAGTATTAAATAAATAGTATAGGTGTTTGCCGAGAGATTGTAACCCCGAAATTGTTTAAAATAGCTATGGTTTCAAAGCTAAAAATTAAAATCAATTGGCGTCGCTAGTGTGCCTTACCCGTCACCTTAATACGTGAGTTTGGCATGAATGGACATAGAATGGAATGATAAAAATATCCTTCAACGGATTACGGCAACAGCGGCCAACCTTAAAGATCAGCCATGTACGTAGGATATATATACTACTGCTCAAGTGTGTGCGCAAACACAAGTGCACTATCTATTCCCTTACCCTCATATTCTGATGGGACACCAGATGACAGCGGAGACACGGGATAGGGATCGGGCGTGTGTGTTTTCCAAGGCTCGGGGGAATTTCTTTACGAAAACTTAGCTACAAATTTTTAGCAAAATCCGGGGATCGTACCCGGGACCTCTTGCGCAGCCGTCGCTTCAAAGTGCGACCCACTAACCACTGCTCCACCGAGGCAGTCTAAATGATACATTACGGTACATATGAAGAGGTAAATGCATATATAAATTACAATGATTGACCGTGGGAGAGGCATGAATGGACATGGAATGTAATGATACCATATCCTCAGCAGCCGGATAACCAGATGGTAAGATATTGTCGCCACCAATGGACACTATTGCGATGCCAATATATTCCCCTTACTCCCCAATTAGACCTCCGGCCCCCTCACTCACTTGGCTACACTACCATGCCAAAGCGTCGCGGGTCCAACAATAAATATATATAAATATTTCACAACATCATATACATTGATCTGACTCCGAGATAGGTAGCTCAAGCACCTGTGTTACGGATATCAGAATCAACAGTTGGATTACAAATATATACATATAATACTTTTCTTTTGTAAATACATACTTATAATACATAGAAACAACCAGAACAATACAAACAGATATGTTCATGCACACAAATGTTTGCTCTGTGCAGGGAATAAAAGGTGTCACTAAAATTAAATGTTGGTTTTCAATAATGTTATTCTTACCTCTCTTTTCTTGATTAGCATCTCTTTCCCGTATACTTCCAAAAACTTCAAAACCGCTTCCACTATAAATATATTCCCCACACATTTCCAATCCATACCTCTTATCTTCAATAATATTTCTTCAACAACATTATCATTTGCGGTCCAGCCACAAACACTCATCAAATATACTTTCAAATCAAAATTCAAATCAATAACTTTACAAAAGTTCAACAATTTCTTATAATCAAAGTCTTTAATTTCTTTGAAAAAATCTAAAGTCGTTCTCACTTTATTTTTGTATATTTTTCTTTCAATATTTTTCTCTAAATTTGAATTACTTTTCAATATATTTTTAATTAGTTTTTCAACAATTTCTTTTATGATTTCTTCATTGTAAATTTCAAAGTTTTCCAATAATATTTTATATGCAGCTTTGAAGGTATTTAAAGCGTCTAAGTCTTCTGTCTCTAAGATAAATATTATGAGGTGTGGTAGCTCTTTTCTTTGTAATAAATGGTTATCTTTCAGGGCGACTAATAAAGTATCAGTAATGTAGAGTCCTCCACTCTTTATAGTAGCTGAAAAAAAAACCTGTATTATAGTCGATAAAATTTCATCATCATCATCATTTCAGCCAATAAACGTCCACCGCTGGACATAGGCCTTCCCAAATGATCTCCACACAGGTCCTGTGCCGCCCGCATCCAAGGGATTAACGCGACCTTCACCAGATCGTCGGTCCACTTTGTGGACCACAAGAAAGGTCCTCCCCTCGAGGACTTTTTTGCCCCACTGTGTTCTGTGTGTCCTGCCCATTGCCACTTGAGGCATGCAATTAATAATAATAATAATTCTCACAACATCTCATAGGTTGACCTGATTCCGTACTAAGTAGCTTAAGCACTTGTGTTACAGATATCAGACAACAGAGGAACACAAATATATACTTAAATACATATATTACACCCAGACATTGAACAAACACTAGTGTTCATCGCACGAATGTTTGTCCAGGGGATCGAACCCACGACCTTAGGCGTAAGAGGCAGGGTCACTACCAATGGACAACATTTCAGATTTTAACATGTATTTAATGTTTTTTTAAATGAAAGTATACATAAAATGAACAGACCCATATTTTTTCTTTTTTCAAAATTTGTCCATTTTCATGCATAAAATAATTATTGAAATTCTTTTTATTCTAAATAGACGTAAGCGCCAAATGACGTCATCGGACGGCTGAATATAGCGATATTCCTTTGCTTATCATTGTTTTAATAAAAAAAGGTACTACTGTCAAAGGTAAATAATACTAGTGTCAACATTGTCAACGTCATTCATACATTCAACGTTGACAAGTTGTCTTTTTTTTTGACAGTTACATGTCATGAGTTTGGCATTACGTAAATTTAAACTATAATGTGCTAAGCAAAGAAATATTTTACATTCTGCCGTCCGATGACGTCATCTTACGTTTATTAGTTTTTCATTTTTTTCTCAGTAAATAAGCAATATAAAAATGAATAAATATATATTCGAGCAGCGGAAAAGTAAACAAAGAATTGGTATTTTTTGTTTCAGAGCTTAGCAATTTTGAAATGTTGTCCATTGCGCCATCCGGTCAGTCGATTTTTTTGGGCTATGTCTTGGACCTGGGTTCTCCTGCGGATCACATCATTCCTGATTACGATCAAGCAAGAGACTGCGTGTTCCACGGGCCAGTTTGACCAGCTGTTTTCCATGGCATCATACCTCGGTGTAATAGGAAAACTTATAGACCAAGAAGACTAACAAAATACCAAGTAGACTTATGATTCTAGCTGGTCATCCTAACACCTGCGTGTTCCGCTCCCATTTTCACCAGCTGTTCTGTGACTTCAGATCCTAGATCTTTAAAGAAGATTAAAGACTGAGTAGACTACTAAAAGACCAAGTAGACTTACGATCCTGGTTGGTTATCATGACACCTGCGTGTTGCGCTCACATTTTCACCAGCTGTTCTATGACTTCAGATCCTAGATCTTTTAAGAAGACTAAAAGACTGAGTAGACTACTAAAAGACCAAGTAGACTTAGATCCTGGTTGGTCATCATGACACCTGCGTGTTCCGCTCCCATTTTCACCAGCTGTTCTGTGACTTCAGATCCTAGATCTTTAAAGAAGACTAAAAGACTGAGTAGACTACTAAAAGACCAAGTAGACTTACGATCCTGGCTGGTCATCATGACACCTGCGTGTTCCGCAGCTACTTTCACCAGCTGTTCCGTGGCTTCAGACCCTGGGTCTTTCAGGAGTAGACCTTCAAGAGCGTCGGACAACATCTTTCGTACTCCTGGTGATTTTTCTTCACTTATGTACTGAAATAAAGATCATCAATGACAGGGACGTATGGAAAAGGAAAACATACTGCGCCGACCCCAGATAACCTGGGAAAAGGGCAGGAGGATGATGATGAGTGATGTTGTGGGCTGATATCATAGGTTGATGTAAGAGGTTGTTCAAACGAAGCGAGAAGAAGCATCTCGCGGCCAGTATGGCGGTGCCAACGGAGGTGATGCCTTGACATCGCTTCCGTTGTAATTGCAACTTGGGCTATTCTCTTGCTTACCATGAGACTGAGGGGAGCAAATATAATAAAAAAAGAGGGAGAGGGTGTTAGTGTATTTTTTTTTGTAAATTTATATCACATCAATCATCATTCATCATCATCATCATTTCAACCAATAGACGTCCACTGCTGGACATAAGCCTCCCCCAATGTTCTCGACACAGATCGTTCCTGTGCCGCCCGCATCCATTGGATTCCCTCGATCTTCACCAGATCGTCAGTCCAACTTATAGGAGGCCTGCCACGGCTGCGACTTCCTGTACGTGGCCTCCAACGGGCGTCTGTTCTCCTCGCTAAGTGCCCTGCCCATTGCCACTTGAGGCATGCAATGACATCAATACACCAATCCATTAGTCATATCTTGTTCCGTAGTGGTGGGGGCCTGATATACATATACATTTTCTATAGCTGGTGAGTTGGTGAGCTGAGTTTCTTGCTGGTGTCTTCTCAGTAGAAATCGACATTCCGAACCAGCGGTAGATGGTAATATGTCTATTTTGACATTCACAAGTGTTCTGTATGGACCTAAATTGAATATATTTTTATCTTATCTTACAGGCATCAGTCTCACACAAACTGCAATATAAGTTGTAACACCTGTTTTTTTGTGTGATAGGTGGCAGTCGAACAGACAGATCACCTGATGGTAAGCGATTGCCGCCGCCCGTGGACACCCGCGACACCAGTGGTGTCACAAATGCGCTGCCAATCATTAAGGTGACGGGTAGGGCACACTAGCGACGCCAATCGATTTTGATTTTTAGCTACTAAACCGAATCTATTCTAAACAATTTCGGGGTTACAACCTCTTGGCAAACACTTATACTATTTATTAAATAACTGTGCACAAATGTTGGGTCCGTTTTTGTAAGCGATAAACTGATTCACGCCAAAAGTGGCCGCTTTTGGCGTGAATCAATTTTTCGCATACGCGTCCCACGCGTATTGTGCATGGTTATTTAATATATAGTATAAGTGTTTGCCGAGAGGTTGTAACTCCGAAATTGTTTAAAATAGATCCGGTTTAGTAGCTAAAAATTTATATCGATTGGCGTCGCTACTGTGCCCTACCCGTCACCTTAAACGCCCCTTTCCCCGGAATTGGGCCTGACACCCGCGACGCCAGTGGAGTTACAAGTGCGCTGCCAAACTTTAAACACCTACTTTCCCTGAATTGGTCTAGTACCCTCACTCACGCAGCGAAACACAGAACTGTGCTGCTTCACGCCGGTTTTCTGCGAGGCCATGGTATCACTCCGGTTGAACCGGCCCATTCATGCCGAAGCGTGGCTCTCCAACGGTCAAAAAATTTTACTCACAGAAAACCAGCATGAAGCAACACTGTGCTGTGTTTCGCTGCGTGAGTGAGCGTACCAGAGTCCCAACCGGGTGAAAGGGGGGTTTAAAGGTTGGCAGCGCACTTGTGACTCTACTGGTGTCCCGGGTGTCTATAGGCGGCGGCAATTACTTACAATCAGGTGATCCGTCTGCTCGTTTGCCACCAACATAAAAAAGCGTACCCCGGGCTCCGGCCGGAGCGACAGCTTGGTATGCAACTAGGACAAAACGCTAAGATGATCGATCATTTTACGCACCGTCATAAAAGCCGTCAAACACGCCACAGAGTCACACATAAATACAGCTTGTTGCAAGCTCCCTGCGTCGACGGTCGAACTGTGCGAGTGAGCGCGACATAGCGCTCGGATCACGAGCGAGAGGGACAGCTGCAGGTTTGTAGAATGAAGTTAAATCAAGATTACGTCACTCACTGTCATAAAAGCCGTCAACACGCCACAGAGTCACACAACAATACAGCTTGTTGCAAGCTCCCCGCGTCGACGGTCGAACTGTGGGAGTGAGCGCGACATAGATAGTTGCAGGTTTGTAGAATGAAGTTAAATCAACGTTACGTCACTCACCGTCATAAAAGCCGTCAAACACGCCACAGAGTCACACGTCAATACAGCTTGTTGTATGCTCCCCGCGTCGACGGTCGAACTGTGCGAGTGAGCGCGACATAGCGCTCGGATCACGAGCGAGAGGGATAGCTGAAGTTAAATCAAGATTACGTCACTCACCGTCATAAAAGCCGTCAAACACGCCGCAGAGTCACACATCAATACAGCTTGTTGTATGCTCCCCGAGTCGACGGTCGAACTGAGCGAGTGAGCCCGACAGAGCGCTTGGATCACGAGCGAGAGGGACAACTGCTGGTTTGTAGAATGAAGTTAAATCAAGATTACGTCACTCACCTCTCTGTCTTCTCAGTAGAAATCGACATTCCGAACCAGCGGTAGATAATATGTACAATATTGACATTCATAAGTGTGGACCTAAATTGAATAAAGATTTTTTTTTCTTTTATCTTTACCGTCATAAAAGCCGTCAAACACGCCACAGAGTCACACATCAATACAGCTTGTTGTATGCTTCCCGCGTCGACGGTCGAACTGTGCGAGTGAGCGCGACATAGCGCTCGGATCACGAGTGAGAGGGACAGCTTGCAGGTTCGGGTCTTTGTTTGTTGATACTGGAATATTGTAATTTTAATGAGACAAAATATTATAATATAGTCCGGTCAATTTAGACCAAAAAATGAGAGTGAAGTTACATAAAGTCCCAACAAGCTGAATTTTTGTGAAGTTGTTCAAAACATAATTATAAACAATGTCTGGAAGTTCCCCATCATTCCCCTGTAAGGAAAAAAATTAATTCAAGGTCAAAGGTCAAAAAAAATAGTTTTTCGCGATTTTCAGCAAAACGGAAAGTTTTATCATAAAACTACCTCAGACAAAAATTGTAGATCATAAAATTATCTGTAAAAAAGGTATCAATACTTTTTTTTTATCAAATTTTTATCTAATCTTGTTTTTCAAACATTTTGAAAACTGCTGTTTTACCCCTCCTGTAAAATGCAGATGTCGTATCACAGCCAGTTATTGCGTGTAAAAATAGTACATGATTTTTACACTTTACAAAAGTAAATAAACTTTTTGATGAATATATATATATTATAAAATTTTACAACTCTAGATGTATAGACGTGGCGTACTCATGCCGATACTCATGACGATAACAACTTTTATAACTTTTAGAATCGTTATATCTCAGAAACAGTGGCTCGTAAGAAAAAAAGTATTGATACATTTTTTAAAGATAATTTTATGATCTACAATTTTTGTCTGAGGTACTTTTATGATAAAACTTACCGTTTTGCTGAAAATCGCTAAAAACTCATTTTTTTTACCTTTGACCTTGAATTAATTTTTTTCCTAACAGGGGAATGATGGGGAACTTCTAGTCATTGTTTGTAATTATGTTTTGAACAACTTCACAGAAATTCAGCTTGTTGGGACTGTATGTAACTTCGAATGTCTAAATTGACCGGACTAATATAATATTGACCGCTCTGTTAACTGAGCTATCGGGTACGCTTGTAACTCGAATATTTGGAAATGAAACAATTATTGTAAAGTAAATAATACACTTAAAAAATTCACCGTAGGGCTCAGGTGGGACTCGAACCCACAACCTTCCACAGTCCGGGTGGCTGCACTAACCATTTATGCTATCCGAACCCCTTGCTAAGACGACGAATTTTGTAAGTGCTTGAATCGTCATGAGCCGACGATAGTCTCATGAATATTGTAGGTATACTTTACAATATCCAGTGGAAACACTGTTACAAATATTTGACCACCAGTTAAGATGAAACTGCTAAACGAATATTATTGTGTTTGGTATAGCAATTCTTTGCAATTTATTCTTAAGTAAATAATACACTTAAAAAATTCACCGTTGGGCTCAGGTGGTGACCCGAACCACAACCTTCCACAGTCCGCGGTGGCTGCGCTAACCATTTTATGCTATCCGAAAACCCCTTCGCTAAGACGACGAATTTTGTAAGTGCTTGAATCGTCACAGCCGACGATTAGTCACTCATCAATATTTGTAGGTATACTTGACAATAGGTACGCCTTTACAATAGGTATGAGCGCCTACGGTAAATTTTTTAGTTTTCTATCGCTAGTTTTTTAAGTGTATTACCTTACTTAAGGATAAATTGCAAAAAGAATTTACTATACAAAAACACAATTTATTGTAAAGATTCAAAATGCACTTCGTTTATTTTAGACCGCCGACTGCCTATTTGGCGCAAGGGGTCACACTTTAAAGCGACGGTGCGCTTGGGATCCCGGTGTGTAGAATCTACACACTCTACTGTATGTGTCACGAGATTCAAGAGATATTAAATAGTTTTAGTAGCACTAAAAATTCAGGGCGGGTCGGCTGGAAATTTGGCGGATAGTAAGTGAACCGAACGTGTGGCTGTCTGTACACAATGTGAACGTCTGTAGTAAATGTGTAATATCGAAAATTTTGATTTTTTCCAAATTGCTTTCTTTAAACTTTAAAGTTAGAAACTTGTTTAAAATCAGATTTGTACCTAACTAAATTCGTTTACATTTTTCTTTGTTTTATCATGTAGATTTATGTGAACGATAGTTTAAGTCTATTTCTGAACTAAAATTTGTTTGGTCTAAAGTCTAAATAAAGCTAAAATTAGTCTTATCTTGTGCTGTTTTTTAATTGCAATTACGTGAAAACTGTAAGTTCTATTATTAATCATATTATTTTTGTGGCAAAACTTTGTAAGATGACTGTTTGTTTGTCCAAAAAAAAAAAAAAAAAAAATAGTTGGCGCTCACTAGTGTACCCTATGCCCGTCACCTTAAGCTAAATGTTCACTTAAACATAATTATAAAATAATAAATAAATATTTCCACAACATCACAGAATTGATCTGACCCACGAGCATAGGTAGCTCAAGCACCTGTGTGTTACGGGATAATGAGAAATCAACAGTGGGATTACAAAAATATATACATTATAATACTTTTTCTTTTGTAAATACATACTTACAATAAACTAGCAAACCCCCAGACTAATCAAACAAACATGTTCATGCACACAAATGTTTGTTACAGTGCGGGGATCGAACCCGCGCAAACAATTGTATAAGAGGCAGCGTTCACTACCACTTTCCAAACGGGTCGTCGAATTAGGAAAGTCTTTATTGTATTGATAAAGAAAGTGTCAACTAAGGACTAATCAAACTTGTGACTTTCTTATCGTCCTCTAAATAAGGTTCATTTGCGACCGTCTACAAATTACAGGGAGGAATGCTTCTTTACCAGGGAGCACGTCCAGTTTCAAAATAACCCTACCTTGGCGACGATATAATATCGATAATTTTTCTGCACTTTCCGCTTTAGCCACTACGATGACTGGACATTAGCCAAACAAATTTTCCCAATAAAAATTAATGATTCTCAGAACCTAAATCTGTCAGTAATCTTCGACCAGTTGATTCCTTCCCGGTCATGACCTTACCGGTGCGAGGACGTGGACACTCCTCCAGGCTTGGACTAGTTCACCGGTTCAAAGGCGCTCAAAGAGCCTATGGGAAAGGGATATGCTCGGAAGTATCTCTGAAGGGACCGCGCATCAGAAATGGAGGAATCCGAAGAGAACCAGAGACCGTCACCGGACATAGGCCCACCGAATTAGCAAAGTGACAGTGGCCAGTGGGGATCATATTAGCGCAGAAACTGACAGCGTTGGAGCTCGTAAAAGTCCTTGAGTGGGAGGGACGCGACCGGTAAGCGTAGTGTAGGATCGCCCCTGCGGACAAGATGGATGAATGAGAATTCGAAGGGTGGGATGGTGTGGGCTGGATGAGAGTGGCCGAAAAATCGGAGCAGTGGCGTGTTGCATTAGGGCCGAGACCTATGTCCAGCAGTGGACTGAGTGTGGGTTGTTGATGATGAAACTGTAGTAATAATATTATATAGTACGAGAGTCGATCAACAAAGGTCTAGTAGAAGTGCATACAAATATAATTATTTTGAGGCAGGTAATTTTATATTTTTTTTAAAAGAGTGTCAATCGCATAACATTAGATACGATAGATAGATACCTCTTTCTTGCACAACATACAAAACTAAAAAGCTAGGTATACCAGATATAAAAATGTACAATTTAGGCGTCTTATCGCTCAGGGAAAGCGATGTTCTCTACCAGACAACCTTCAGGTAAATGACATTAGATAGAAGAGGGGTGAGGGTGGTGCCCCTCCTTTTGATTTTGAATATTGATTAAGTAATTTTATAGTTATAATACATATATCCTAGATAATAAATAAAACGGTTAAATCATACACTATTATATTATAAACAATTTGGACGATCCCCGTTTGGAACAGTAAAACTCGTAAAAAAAGAGGAACGACCATGCCTACTGGTGGCAAAGGGTTGCGGGTTCGATCCCCGCACCACAGTACAAACATTTGTGTGCATATAAAAACTGATAAATCTGTTTGTATTGGTCCTGGGTGTTTTCTAAGTATTACTAAGTATGTATATACAAAAAAAAGTATAATATGTATATAGTTGTAATTCCCACTGTTGATTCTGATATCCGTAACACAGGTGCTTGAGATACCATCTCGCCCCCGACAGTCAGATCAAGGGTATGTGTTGTTTTGTGATATTTTTTTTTTAAAAGTATTGATAAACAAACGTTGCGAGCTGTCTATTATACATGTCATTAATTTTGTAATTAGTCGGTAAGGACCTCCTGTAAAAATTATTAAAAAAAAAGTACGGTTTTTTAGTACCAATTTCAACGTTATTAATTTGATAGTCTCTCTGAGGGCGACAGTAAGACCCTAAATGTGTCAATACTCCCGAGTTGCACAACTGACGCTTAACAGTTTCTGTAACGCATGGGTCATTCGTGTTGTGTATCGCCAAACTTGTAAAATACTGCGCAGATTAAGCTGAAAATACAAATGGCAGATCAAGATCATACAATTATTATGAGGTCTTCACCGGAATTCCAAAAACTCTTAAAAATTGTCAGTGTTGCGAAACTAGTTACCAACAGAGACGTATCTATCCTAGAACGCCAAATCATGACATTTCGTCTTTCGATTAACTTTTCATCGCGCCATTTTTTATGAATGGAAGTTTAAGGTTAGGTTTAATTTTTTAGCTACTAAGCCGGAATTATTTTAAAACAATTTCGGTGGTTACAACCTCTCGGCAAACACTCACACTATTTGTTAAAATAGGGCCTCTACTTTTCAGCTTCGCAGCTTAGTGCTGTTCTTCTTCTCTACGTAAAATGAAATTGAAAATTATTTATTTTCAGTACCAAAATCAAAAAATACAAAGCAACATATTCTCCAATGCGGCCTTAAACAAGGTCCTCTGCTGAGCATCGCCGCGGGGACACGTGAGGTTCCCCGTGGCGCTTGGTATTTTCCTGCGGATACCGTTCTTCCGAAAGGCGCACGCCATTACTAAAAGAACAATTAAAATATTATTTTACACGTCCCGGTTCTCGGAATTCATAAAATCTGGTAATTCAGTTTTGTTGGCCGTCTTTAAGTTATTAAAAATTTAATAAGATACCCACAAAAATGTCATTAACCTATAGGTTGTACTATTGTATGTAAACAACCATGCACAAATGTGGGTCCGTTTTTGTACGCGAAAAATTGATTTGCTGCAAAAAGCGGCCACTGTTTAGTCCGGTGAATCAATTTTTCGCGTACAACGGTTGGGTCCGCATTTGTGCTACTGGTTATTTAATAAATAGTACAACCCCCTGTGCGGATAAAAGAAGGGGATCAGAAATGGCGGCGCATCTATTCACTTTCGCTCGCACACCCCCACGACTTCTGGTGCGAGCTATAGACGCAAATAGTGTTGCGAGCCGAGAAGTACGTGAAAGATGCGCCGCCATTTCTGATCCCATTCTTTATCCGCTTTAGGTTGTATCAACGTGATTACCGAGGGGTTTTTAACCCCGAAATTGTTTAAAATAGATCCGATTTTAGTAGCTAAAAATTAAAATACCCATGGCGTCGCTAGTGTGACACACCACCTGTTCACCTTAAATTTTATTGCCACCATTTTTATCCAATACTGCAAATAGATATTTTAATCATAATATAAATCTTGTTTTATTGATAAATAAGTGAAGTTTAAAAGCCCTTCGTGGGTTTTTTTTTATAATATGGGGAGGGGGTGGGGACGCGGTGGGTGGGGGCAGGTACGAGCAGGACGTATCACCTGATGGTAGCGTTTACCGCCGTCCATTGGAACAGTGGGCCAGTTGAACATAATGGTTGTATTTAACTCTCCACAAAATAATAATTTGCCTAGCCTAACCAGCACGTTTTTTTTGTCGTCGATATGAGAGGTGGCCGACGGAGCAGACGGATCATATGATTGGTAAAGCAATTTCCGCCGCCCACGGACCCATAATGGCAGCACCAGTGGAGTCAAAAAGGTGCTCTGACAAACCTTTTATATTTTATCTTCACATTCAAAATTTGGATTTCGCCAGTCCACTCAGGTCCAAACTGAAAAACAGCGCGAACCCATGCTCGAGCTTTGGACCGTGTCGACCACTCTCACTTTGTCCCCTGTTCTTTTCCTTGGTCACCAGGTTTATATATAAACTAATTTTATTTCATCCATCATCATTTCCAACCAATAGGACGTCCGCTGCTGGACTTAGGCTCCCCCCAATGTTTCTCCACACAGATCGGTCCTGTGCCGCCAGCATCCAATGTGATTCCCGACGATATTCAACCAGATCGTCGGTCCACCTTGTGGGGGGGGCGCCACGGGCTTTGCGATTCCTGTACGCGGCCTCCACTCGAGGACCCTCTTCCGCGCCAAGCGCGCCGTCTGTTCTCCGCGCTATGTGCCTGCCCATTGCCACTTGAGGCATGCAATCCTTGGGCTACGTCGTGACCTTAGTTCTCCTGCGGGATTCATCATTTCTGATCAAGTGATCTTATCAGAAATGATGAGATTGCGCATTTTATTTATTTTTGTTTAAATATTTTTTATACTATGTATTAACTATGGGTCAATTTCGTTATGCTTTGTTTATGAGTTTTCCTCTCTATGTAAATCTTGTATACAGTGGGAGAGCCACGATTCGGCATGAATGGGCCGGCTCGACCGGAGTAATACCACGTCGCTCACAGAAAACGCGCGTGAAGCAGTGGCATGCGCTTGTGTTTGCGCTGCGTGAGTGAGGGTACCGAGGCCCAATCCAGGGAAGGGGGTTAAAAGGTAAGGCCCTCGCAATTGACACCACTGTTGTTGCAGGCGTCTCCATGGCGGCGGGGTAATCGCTTAACCACAGGTGATCATCTGCTCGTCTGCCACCTATATAATCAAAAAATAATATATATATATCATTTTCCTATGTATTACATGTCAATTTCCTTCTGCTGTATGTTTATGTGTCCTCCTATGTAAATCTTTTATAACTATAATTTATCAAGATGGGAATAACACGATATTTAATTTTGTATGTGATACAACATTGTGTACTCACATATTTGGCTCAACGTTTTCTGCTACGTTACAGCGTACGAAACGTCGAGCCAAATATCATCACATCAGCCTATCGCAAGTCCACTGGCTAGCGTGGCCTCTCCAATTTTTCGCCACCGTGATCTATCCATGGCTTCGCGCATCGAGCTCTTGCCAGCCATCCCTGCGCAGATCTTCCCCCCACCTAGCGCAGAGGGCGACCTAACCGTACGTTGTGGCAGACGCGGTCTCCACTCCAAACTCGTTACCCCATCGGTTTTGTCGGTTCCTGCGACTGATATGGCCAGCCCACTGCACTTAGCTTGCTAATCCGGTGGAGCAATGTCTAACTTTTGTTTCTCTGCGTGATCACTCACGTCCTTTCGGATTCGATCTCGGAGAGAGACGCCATCATTGCTCGTTCCATAGCCCCTGAGCGACCTTTAACTTTGGACCGAGCCGTACCGTACGTTCCACGTTTCGGCTTCTCCAAATATGTGAGTACATACACAGTTGTTTCACAATAATAAATATCGTGTTATTCCCTCTTGATACAGTATAATATACACTTAAAAAATTCACCGTATGGCTCAGGTGGGACTCGAACCACAACCTTCCACAGTCCGGTGGCTGCACTAACTCATTTATGCTATCCGAACCCCTTGTTAAAACGACAATTTTTAGTGCTTGAATTCGTCATGAGCGACGATAGTCCCATCAATATTGTAAAAAAACAAAAAAAAGGTATACTTTACAAATATCCAGTGAAACATTGTTTACAAATATTTGACCACCAGTTAAGATGAAACTGCTAAACGAATATTCTTGTGTTTGGTATGCATTCTTTGCAATTTATTCTTAGTAAATAATACACTTAAAAATTCAACCGTAGGGCTCAGGTGGGACTCGAACCACAAACCTTCCACAGTCCGGGTGGCTGCACTACCATTTATGCTATCCGAACCCCTTGCTAAGACGAACGAACTTTTGAACGGATTGAATTTTTTAAGTGTATTATTTACTTAAGAATAAATTGCAAATAATTGCTATACCAAACACAATAATATTTGATACATTATAGTCATAATGCAACGCGAAAATCTAAAAAACTATAAATCTTTCATGTTTTCAGTAAATGTTTACTTACTTACTCACAGTGCTGCTTCCCGCCGGTTTTCTTTGAGGCCGTGGTATCATTC
Source organism: Marasmia exigua (assembly GCA_019059595.1). NCBI lineage: Eukaryota > Metazoa > Arthropoda > Insecta > Lepidoptera > Crambidae > Marasmia > Marasmia exigua. The sequence goes on from CM032490.1 coordinate 1,586,524, forward strand.
CGATCGAGCCGGCCCATTAATGCCGAAGCGTGACTCTCCCACGGTTTGAAAAACAGTCTATTTCTAACGCGAGCGAAGCCGCAGGAAACGATAGTTTTACCTTATAAACAGTTCCTTCTTCAGGGTTGGGTATGTTGAGAGTCAATTTCTCTTTCAGTTCTGCTATGAAAGTGTTGTTGGATTTCTCGCTTATGTAATTATTGTTGCCGTGTTTACCTGAAAAAAGAAAATAACATTAAGAAAAATGTTTTCGCTCCAGTCCCAACTTAAAACCGATTAAAATTATCTCTATTCCAAAACGTTGTTCGCGCCATTTCAAAATCAAAAATGTCTTATTCAATTTAATTCCATACAGACCTTTATGAATGTCAAATCATTATGTAATCTACGCGCTGATTCGGAATGTCATTTTCTACCGAGATAATCAGCAAGAAAACTCGGTAGTTACCTTTGCAATAATATGGTAATTAACAATTTTCATTCTTATACAAATTATGATTAACGTGACAGTCCCTCCACCAGCCCATGGTCCTTCCTACCGTCTCGGCATACGGACGCGAATCTTGGATGACGTCTCACCAGGTACTTTCTAAAGGGCTCTTTCCCTCGTGCGTTTCTTCACTCCCTACAAGTCCTGTGTCTGTGTCCCATCTCAATGTCACTTCTCCCCAAATGGGGCGTGAAACACCACAACACAAGCGACTCGCGCTCGGGCAGTTTCCACATCAATCGAATCTCTTCCTTATGTTAATGCCTTTTGTATATGATTACAGTGACAGTATATAATCAAATGCTTATAATCATATCGTTTAGATAATCGTCAAAGAAACAGTATAAATGAATTATACATTTAGAGAACAGGGCGAAGAATCAACATGTCCAGGAATCCTTATCATTCAAATAATCATCTAACTTTATAGTATCCTTTCTGCATTAGGCAGTTTTTTACATGCAACTTAAACTTATGTACAGGTAAATCAATGATATTTTGAGGTAACTTATTAAACATTCTAATGCATTTTTTTTATGATATAATAAATAAATAAGTTTTTATTGAAAAACCACGAGAACAATATAAATACTTATAATCTACTTATACTAAGGTATAAATACTTATAATCTACTTATACTGTGGGAATGTCAGCTGTAAATGAAGAGAGAGAGCGGCGAACAGATGCCGAATGACTGAACAAAACGAAAGATGGACGCTGTAATACCATCAAGTCTGGCAGAAGGTTCTCGAACGGTTGCGTGCGTTTGCACACAATCATGCTTAACATAGGCAGGAGATTATTCATGTGGACCTGACACTGCCCGAGCGCGAGTCGCTGTGTTGTGGTGTTTACGCCCCATTTGGGGGAGAATGACCTTGGAGATGGGACACAGACACAGACTTTGTGGTGAGTGAAGAAACGCCCAGGGGAAGAGCCCTTAGTAGCAGTACCTGGTGAGCGTCTCCCAAAGTCGGTTCCGTATGCCGAGACGGTAGGAAGGACATAGGGCTTGGTGGAGGGACTGTAATAGAGTATTTTTATACTAGGTAACTATTTTAAGTTTGTTTGCC
>CM032490.1:1588187-1613022 GCA_019059595.1 Marasmia exigua
ATGAATAATCCTGCACATTGAGTTTTAAAACAATCATTTTTTAATAAATAATTAAAAAAAAATTCAATGCCAAAACACTTGCATTACATAAAAAATGCAATAAAAGGGAACAAAAATCAGATTTGAATAGATAGAGTAAAATGGATTCTACTCAGCATTTGTCTAAGCTTCTGGAGGACACTACGACACTGGTCTTCCGTGGAAACCAGGAGAATTGGAGGTTGTCACTGCGCACACCCACGTCTTAAACATCATTTCACTTTTAATGGGCAATTTTGTTACATACATATTTAAAGAGGCTAATGGGTTGTAAAACGTAATTTAAATTAAAAAACACTTTAAATTACATACGACCAATTATGTACTGAATCTAGAAAAATTACAAAAATTCCTTCCCTCTAATTCTTTGTTATAAAATCATGTAAAATTAAATCAATCTGGTTATTATTTCCTTCTCCGTGGCCTTGGGAAGTTCATTTATGTCTATTTGACCTCACAATACACGCAGATGGTATTGATTAGTACACAATACAATTTTAATTGCGAAAACTTAATCAATTAATAGATGAGTGATTACAAAGAAATAATATTCACTTACCTCGTGTTCCAAGGTGTCGTTAACTACAATCTAAGCACTACAGTGTTTTCTAAACACATTAACACTATTAAATAATAAGATCCCACAAGAATTGTTAGTTAAAATTAGGTTTTTCTACTTAGAAAATTAGTCCTAACCTACTGAAAGTCGTGCGGTAAGATAACGTCGGCGAGAAGCTGTGGACGCCCACAAAGAGTATCCTTCTTGATGCCAGCTTGGATAATTGTATTCACGAAACAATTTAATAATTGCAAATCAGTTAATTTCAGTAAATGGGAGAAGAAGAAAGAATTTTTTTTTTTTTTTTTTTTTTTTTTAATGGCTAGTAGTGTTGTACGTCAGAGACGCAGTCAACTCTGCCAATGTCAAGTGAGTAGAGACACATTCAGTATGTTATTGAATTGACCGGTGATTTGAGTAGATTTCTTAATTAATTGAGTTTTCTTTTTAGGGAAATCACCACCTATAACAAAACAAAACGCACACATAGACAAAGACAATAAAGAACATATATGAACGACAAAGACAACACAGTATTAAATGGGAGATTCATTTTAATTTATTTTACAGTCTAATATTATAAAGGTTAATATAATTACATAGATATTTTATATATGAGGAAAAGGATAGGGTCAGAAGAAAAGGGAAGTTGATAGGACGGGGAATTTTGGGGGGTAGAACGTCATACAACGAGATAGGATACTTCCGGCAGTTAAAGAAAATGTGTTCAGGTGTACCCTCGTCTAGACCACATTCGCAAAGTGAGCTGTCCTTCACACGAATCTTGTTTAAAAATACTGGGGTACAAGCGTGGCCAATACGCAGACGACAGATTGTAGACACAATAGATTTTTCAGACGAAGTTTTTCGTTTGAAAAACCATGGTTTACGTGGAATTGTTGGTTGTATAGCTGCATAGTGACGACCCTTTATACTTGAAGATTCGTTGAATGTAAGTTGCCAGCTGTTCAGAAGTGACTTTGTTGCCAGGGGTATGATATCCTGAGCATAGATTAGGTTTCGAGGAGTACCGAGCTGAATGGCTTCTTTAGCCCAAGTGTCAACCTGTTCGTTGCCGCGGATACCGCTATGATCTGGGATCCATACTAGTGCTACATCAATGTTTTGAGAATGACAAAGGAATAGTGTCTTTTTAATTTCAAGGATGATGGGTGAGATGCATTTGGCTTTAAAGAAATTACTTAACAGTGAAACTAAGCAACTTTTAGAGTCGGAAAAGATAACTGATCTGTTAAGTTTGTGTGAAAAAATAAAAGAGATGGCTTCTAAAATGGCAATAGATTCTCCGGTAAAGACTGATGTTTCCTTAGGGGATTTGAAGTTTAGTACTACATTGAATTTTGGTATCCATACCGCACTTCCGACATTGCTCTCATCACCATCTTTGGAGGCGTCTGTGAAGATTGGTATCCACTGATCCCAGTCTCTATTTAAATAGGCATTAAATTTGTGATCCGCCATGGGGTCATTTTTTGGGGATGTCAAAATCTAATATAATTTGGGGTTCGAAAATCAATGCATCATAAGTAATTTTGAATAATGGGTTTTTATCAAATTGTAACGTTGGGTATGATAAGGAAGGAAGTTTTCTAAAGCTATTGATAGTTAATGGAGGATTTTTACGGGCCCAGTATTTGTTAGAAGGTTGAGAAATCAGATCGGATAAGTTTTGAAGACGAGAAAGAAGTGGATGACTAGAAAATTGACTTGTTTTAAATATGAACCTATCCGATAGGTATTGACGTCGAAGATTTAGAGGAGGGTCAACAGCCTCCACTTGTAGGGCATTTTTCGGAGAGGATCTCATTGCTCCCAGGATGATTCTAAGGGCTTTCATTTGAATAATCTCTAATTTGTTTATTGCCTCTTTGTTGCAGGGTTCGAGGAGGAATGCTGCATAATCGAAGTGGCTACGAATGATGGCGTTGTAAAGAAGTTTTTGGCTGTATGGGTGGGAGCCCCACCAGACTCCTGAGAGGGATCTAAGGATATTGATACCCTGTTCACATTTCTGAGCCACAATGTTGAAGTGAGGAGTGCCAGTCATTCTGGAGTCGAGAGTGACCCCAAGGAATTTAACCTGGTCATTGATGGGGAAAGGTTGGCCATCGCAATTGATATTGATGTTTGGGACAGATTTCTTCCTTGAAAATACTACAACGTTACTTTTTGAGACTGATAAGTTTAAATTGTGTTCTTCCAGCCAAACATTTAAATAGTGAAGAGCCGAATTCAATTTGTCACTAATATTTTCAATGGATTTGTCAGAAATATACAGACAAAGGTCATCAGCATATTGGAGGACATTACAAAAGCATGAAACGCATTGCTCAAGATCGTAGGTATAAATGCTGTACAAAATAGGACTCAAGACTGAACCTTGGGGGAGTCCTTGCCAGATTTTCCTAGGGGCGAGAGTGTGATCAAAATACCTAATTTTGATCGACCTACCCATCAATAAATTTATTGCGCAATGAACTAACCTCACCGGAAGACTCATGCGAAGCATCTTCTGTCTGAGCACCGGAAGTTGAACATTATCGTAGGCCGAAGCTATGTCTAAAAACACGCCAACTAGGTATTCTTGCTTGGTAAAAGCTATCCTAATGTCCGTTGTAAGGATACTTAAGCTATCCGTGGTGCCTTTTGCTTTACGGAATCCGAACTGGCTATTCGCTAGAATATCCCTACTTTCAACGATCCATTCAAGACGGTTCTTTATCATATGTTCCAGGACTTTGGCAAGGGTAGAGGATAAGGCTATGGGGCGATAGGAGGAGGCATTGGATGGATCTTTACCTGGTTTCAACAGGGGAATGACAATTTGGGACTTCCAGGAATCTGGAATATTTCCAGTTAAAAAAATAGTGTTTAAAAGGTCCAAATAATATCGTTCTCCTGTAGAGCCCAGGTGGGATAGGAAGGAATAGGGAATACCATCTTCTCCAGGAGACGAGTCTCTTAAGCCTCGTAAAGCACATTTTAACTCAGATAGTGAAAATGGTTGGTCAAATCTGTCATTACTTTGAAGGAAAGGGTATGGAGATGGGATACAATTTTCAGGTGGGACAAAAGGGGGGGATAGTTTATCTGCAAATAGGTACAGCCAAGTGGAAGGGTCGTTGGAAGATGGGGAGACGCCTACTAGGGAACCACGGAATCTTTTGATGTTCTTCCATACAATGGAAGAAGGGGATCTAGGGGAAAGGGATTCACAGAAATTTAACCAACCATTTTTCTTCTTTTTAGACATAATTCGTCTTGTGCGGGCAGCAATTTTTTTTGTATTGGATATAGTTGTCCATGCTCATACACCGGTTATATTCTTTTTCGGCCTCTTTCCTGCGAGTGACCGCTTCCAAGCACTCAGAGTCCCACCAAGGCGGTGGTGCTAGCTTTTTGCGGTTGGGTTTCTTAGGAGGGATGCTAGCGTCAGCAGCCGATGAAATTGTCTCCATGAGCATGGACAACTTATCTTCAGTACTTGTAGTGAGAGAATTTGATTGGTTTGTTAGACGGTGTTCTATTATATCACTGAATCTAGGCCAATCTGCCAGTTTTGTTTTGTGTTTAAGGAGAGGGGGTGGAGAGACAGCGGGAACAACGGATTGGGGTTTGGAAATGATTAAAGGAAAATGATCGCTGCCAAAGGATTCAGGTAATACTCTCCAGGAACTTAAGGAAGCCAGTGGGGCGGAACAAATGGAAAGGTCAACTGCTGAGCGTGGATCCTGAGTTGGAGTAACTCGTCTAGTTGGGGAACCGTCGTTTAACACACACATATTGAGATCCTCAAAGATATCTAAAAGTTGAGTGGCAAACGAGTCACAGGAGTGTGATCCCCATGCCATATGATGAGCATTAAAATCCCCAAAAATAAATATAGGAGGGGGGACAGAGGAAAATATTGAATGGAGTTCGGGAATAAGGGATAGAGTAGGATGAGGGATATAAAGTGAAATAAAGGTTATATTCGTGATTCTCGCAGCCACCACATTAAATGATGGACTGTGAGATGGGATTTGAAGTTGAGTGTACGGGTACACTCTTTTAATTAATAAACAACATCCTCCGTAACCATCATCTCTGTCATCCCTGAGACAAGCGTAACCCGAAACCCTAAAATGGGAATTGGGCACTAACCATGTCTCAGAGATGGCAGCAACTGCCACGGAGAATTTGTTGAAAAGATATATAATATCACTTTTTTTGCGACGGATACTCTTACAGTTCCATTGTAGGAACTGGCAAGAGTCCGCCGTCGGACTCACCGAGTGTGTGTGTGTCTGCATGCCTTACCTCTAGTGGCATGTTTTTAAAAAGAGTTTGAAGTTGAGAGGCAACGTTGGACGGTAGAGCATCGTTGAACTTTGATAAAATGATAGTCAACAACGCTACCGTTGTCTCTATCAATCTATCTTCTGCCATCGAAGAAGGATCTATCAGGGCACAGCCATTAGGCATTGTTGAAGAGGGACTAGATACTATAGCATGATGCGCCTGCCTGTCATAGCCTTTGGAGAGGGGGGCTCTGGGACGGGGGATTGATGTCACAGTTTTCTTGTAGGTTTGGGTCATTGTAGGAATACTGAGGGGGAAGTTAGACATAGAGGAGTGATGGCGTGGGGGGGAAGAAGAAGTCTCCTTTGCTACCTCATTATACGGTCGTCTAGATGATGGAACTCGGGCAGATGCCTCAATGTAGGATATGCTCTCTTGAGACATTATAATTTTGATACCTCTTTGCCTTGTCTGTTCCGGACAGCCCTTGTTGATAGCAAAGTGATTTCCTGAACAGAGAAGACAAGTGGAGGCGACCTCTAATATTTCGCATGAGTCTCCAGGGTGGCTTTGTGCACAGCGGTAGCACCTGGGTTGGGAGCGGCATTGGGTCTTAACATGACCGAACCTACAACAGTTGAAGCACTGAATTGTTGGCAATTGATAAGGTTCAACCATTAAAGAGGTGTGGAAGGCATAGACCTTATGTGGAAGCTTCTGACCTGCAAAGGTGAGGACTACTGTTTGGGTGGGTAACCATATTGTGTTTCCATTAGATGTGGTTTTCCTGTTTAGTCTTCTGGCCTTTAAAACTATGCCGCAGTTATCTGGGAGTTCCAGTGACTCAACTAGGTGGTCCATGGACCATTCAACGGGAATGGTACGTATTAGGCCCATACGGGTGACATTGTAGGTAGGGATAAACGATTTGTAATTGTTCTCCTTTAAGTATTGAGCATTTGCAAAATCATTTGCATGGGAGGCAGATTTAAATTGGACAGAGATCTTATTCCGTCCAACATTCTTGATACCATCTTGAGCAATGCCGTTGACTCTTTGTTTGTGCAAAAATTGACCGAATTTGAGAGGTCTGATAGTGGTACCCGCTGCAGGATCAGGTTCGATTCTTGCTACATGGACAATAAAGGGTCCAGAGTCTTCATTCCTGTATGTATATGATTCGGAAATACTGGGATGGGTGTACACAGTCTGCTGTGAAGCAGATGTTTCCTCATCACGGTTATTGCGGTGACGTTTATCTAAGACATTTTTATCCATTAAATTATCTGCCGGACGTTTCTGTTTTCTGCTGGCAGAAACCCCAGAGGGACTAGGTTCAGAGATGTCGGTCGGAGAACCAAAATGTAATCCATTTTCGTTTGAAAATACCAACGGAGATAGACCAATATCCGGTGGATCTGGGGGTTTCGGGGGGATGTTCATGGTGTCTTGTTGTACGACACCCAAGGGGAGAGGAGGTTATGTATTTATAAAGTAAATAAATAACTGGAAACACAAAGTTTTTAACTATCTACAAACCTTAAACACCTTCACCAACATACACATACACATAAACTCAATTAAATAGAGGAAACTATATTATTAAAAACCAAAACAAACGAGATCACGTGTGTCGCTAAACAACAAACAAATGACAGTCGAAGAAAGAATGACGAAATTATTTTGCTGAAACAATGACAGGAAGTTGACAGTAATGACAGATGCCATGACATTTGCAGCACAGATATTATATCTGTGAGTGTTGTAAAGCTTTTTTTAATCGTCTGTTTTGTAACGATTTCAGTTAATCGATGAAGGCATAAATAACTAAAATGAAAAATTTTACCTACATATGAAGCTTGCTTAACCCAAAATTATGGAATATAAAATACAAATCCATATGACAGTTGACACACACAAAACGTGCCAAGTAAAGTTGAAGACACAAATTGTAACCACATATCAAATTGATTTGTTTGGTAATAAAAAAACTTTAAATACAATTGAACAGTCGTGCTTAATCTTGTGCTTAAGTAAGTTGAATTTATATCATTGCATAGGTATTATTCGTATCAATTTCAATTGAAATCGTGACGAATTATTTTATATTATCTGTGGCTGTCAAAGCCATCTGTCAATTTGATGACGATTAAATTTGACAGCTGTGTTTGACACATTGCGCGAAAATTTATTGAACGCCGGGTTACTTATTTTCCACCTACAAAAAAGTTTTATGTTTTCTAATCTTATTTTAAACGGTGTTTTACTGAATGCTGAAATTTATAAAGTAGCCAAAATAATAAAGTATATCCTCCTATGAGCCAACTTATTCGTCACGTGACTGGTAAGTAGTTAAATCCTAAACAGAACAAGTTCAAACCTGTTCCTAAGGAGACAACTTCAAAAACAAAATATTTTTCATGGGTTTTAACAATAAGTAACTTCATATTGTAATTACTTCATCATCATTCCAGCCAATAGACGTCCACTGCTGGAAATATGCCTTCCCTACTGTAATGGACAACATTTCAAATTTTTAACATGTCCATATTGTTTTTTTATATGAAAGTAGACATAAAATGAACAGACCCATATTTTTTCTTTTTTCAAAATTTGTCCATTTTCATGCATAAAATAATTATTGAAATTCTTTTTATTCTAAATAGACGTAAGCGCCAAATGACGTCATCGGACGGCTGAATACAGCGATATTCCTTTGCTTATCATTGTTTTAATAAAAAAAAGGTACTACTGTCAAAGGTAAATAATACTAGTGTCAACATTGTCAACGTCATTCATACATTCAACGTTGACAAGTTGTCTTTTTTTTTGACAGTTACATGTCATGAGTTTGGCATTACGTAAATTTAAAACTATAATGTGCTAAGCAAAGAAATATTTTACATTCTGCCGTCCGATGACGTCATCTTACGTTTTTTAGTTTTTAATTTTTTTCTCAGTAAATAAGCAATATAAAAAATGAATAAATATATATTCGAGCAGCGGAAAAGTAAACAAAGAATTGGTATTTTTTGTTTCAGAGCTTAGCAATTTTGAAATGTTGTCCATTACTTACTGCGTTAGATTAAGTGCATTTACGCTCTATATCAACCTGCTTCTCCTACCGTCTCTTGGGTACCAGGTGGTCAGTATACCACTCTATTTTTCCAGCTTACTTTTTGCAAATGTCCGGTCCATATCCATTTTTGGGTGTCAATCTTGTGGGATATTTCAGTTATTCTTGTTTTGGCTCGTATGTGTGCGCATCTTACTCGGTCCCTTAGGTTGATATAAAATGAATTAAGACGGGGTCCTCTGTTTAACATAAAATTAATTAAGACTGGGATTAAGACGAAATTTAATTATAGCTATAATGCATTTTATGCATAGTGCCTCTGTCATCCCACCGTAGGTGCCACTGAAAACCAGCGCCTCGGCATTATTATGTCTTGGCATTATGCTGATAGTCACCTTTTCAGCACAAAAGTTTCTCTTAGTTCCAAGATAAATGTAACTAGTTTTAAGTTGTTGCTGAATAAATATTTTCTATTATTTCTATTATTATTATTTCATTGTGAAAATCTATAATGCAACGTGAAAATCTAAAAAAATTTTTACATAAATTTCCAGAACATAACACAAGATGGAGGAATGGGAGCAGGTCCTGGAGGGTTACCCCAGCATCCCAGAGCTGAAGGCCTTTATCAAGATGTTGAAGACTGCTGATGTGCTGTTGAAGCAAGATCTTGCAGTTTTTGAATCAGGTACTTATCTTTAATACCGTGGAGCCACGCTTCAGCATGAATGGGTCTCCTCGACCGGAGTGATACCACGGCCTCACAGAAAACCGGCGTGAAGCAGCACTGTGCTGTGTTTCGCTGTGTGAGTGAGGGTACCGGAGGCCCAATCCAGGGGAAATGGGGGTTTAAAGTTTGACAGCGCACTTGTGACTACTGGTGTCTATGGGCAGCGGCAATCGCTTACCATTAGGCGATTCGGCTGCTCGTCTGCCACCTCTCATTTAAAAAAAAAAGTAAATCTTTTTTAACAAATTGATATTGTTATATTGCAGAATGGATCACAAGTACTCTATTCTTCAAACCAATAAATCTCTTAGAGACGGTGTCATCAAAATTCAATGAAACCGCCTGGGGCAAGCCCATAGCTGATGCCTTCAAGCTGATCTCTGATATTGTGGACAAGTATACCCCAGATCATCTGTATGAAAATATTGTCACAGTAAGTATTGATTTCCATATTTAAAAAACCACGGTATCCGCAGTTAAACGAAAGCTAGAGACATGGCTATCAAATGTAATGTACAACCTGTGCGGATAAAGAATGGGATCAGAAATGGCGGCGCATCTATACTCGCACCTCACGAGTGCGAATATAAGTGTTTGCCTAGAGGTTGTAACCTCGAAATTGATTAAAATAGATTTCGTAGCTAACTATTAAAAACGAATGGTGTCGCCAGTTAGGGCTACACGTCGCCTTAAAAGAACATTATATTCATATTTTATTTATGTATTTGTATTTAAACTTTCTATGTAAGTATATAAATATTTAAGATTGCACCGCCCTACACCTCTATCAAGTGTCCTTTACCCAAAGGTTGCCTGGAATAGATCGCCCATAGTGATGTGAAACTCCAAAAATGGAACCGTTATACACCGCTCTCGGAGCTATTTGTTTTATAGAGTATGGCTTGAAATTAAAGTCTTGTTGTAACTATAACATAAGTTGTTATGAGTGACTCTTCCAAATTCTTTTGTTTGCAAGTTCACAACACTGAGTCACACAAATCCAAAGGTCAAACACTGATACGTTTCCAAATAAAAAGTCACTTTTTAATCACAATTTGGCAAATCCCAATTAAAACACTTATGATGTTTCGTAGATCTCACTTTTGCGCGTCTTTTGATTTAGAATTTAGGTCAAACTGTGTACTTTTTACCAAGCAAATAGATAAAAAACTGCGGAGCTGCTATAAATAACACATTTAGTAGATACGTAGGGTAGAATCAGATGGCTGTATTATAAAGTGTTGAGTCAAATTAGAAGGCTATATTAAGAATAAGAATAAGAATAAAATAATTTATTCAGCGCCAAACATACACAAAAAAAATAAAAATATAACGAAATGGACATTAGAATAGCACTGAAATGGGCTCCACTCAGCATGTGTCACAGTGTCTAAAGGACACCCCGACGCTGGTCTTCCGTGGAGTCCAAGGAACTAAGGGGCGTCACTGTGCGTGCTGACGTCATAAAGTACATAAGTACCTACATTTAACCTTATTTAAATTAATTAAGACTAGACACAATCCAGACTATCATTACCTTACCCTATGGTTACTACTAAAGAAACAGCAATACTACTTGTAGGTATATTATAAAGTGTTGAGTTCTGTCATGTAAATTCGTTTTATGAAATTGCTATAAACTGAATCTACAATCTCCCCTCACATTTCCAGCTATGTCTTCTCCCCTACACGCCGCTGATCCGCAAGGACGCGCTCGCCTGCCTGGCGCGCGTGACGCGACGCTCGGCAGAGGGCGCGCGGGAGGCGGCGAGGATGTTCAGCGAGCTGGAGGATATGACCACTTGTAAGGCGCAGCTTGCTGTTTTAGTGGGTAAGTTTCATTTATATTGCTGGCGTCCGAGGGCGGCGGTAATCGCTTACCATCAGGTGACCCGTCTGCTCGTCTGCCACCTATATCATAAAATAAAAAAATATATATGTGCGTATCGTATCGTATGCTGTCTTCGCACTTGGTGCCCTTCGGGTGTCGGGGTAGATCCTTTACCTGGTCTGCATCTCGCGCCTTTCTTGGCGCGGTGTCCTTGCTCCTCTGGGAGAGGAGGCCTCCCGACACTGCGCGGTTGGGGTGGTCTTCGACCCCGGTTGGAGCCTGCCAGCGGCCTGTCGCGCTAGTCTGTCTGGGAGGGGGGAAAGGGGTAGGTTACGTATGCGTGATGAAATTGACGCCCAGCGCCATTTATTGGGAAAATTTGGAACTTTGACCGTGGGATAGCCACGTTTCGCCATGAATGGCCTCACAGAAAACCGGCGTGAAGCAGCACTGTGCTGTTTCGCTGCATGAGTAAGAGTACCGGAGGACCGATCCGAAGGAAGGGTGGTTTTAAAGGTCCCACGATACCAGTATTGTCACAAGTGCGCTGACTCCACTGGTGTCGCGGGTGTCCGGGGCAGTTGCAATCGCTTACCATCAGGTGATACGTCTGTTCGTCTGCCACCTATCACGTGAAAAAATTGGTGGATCTTTGCACCCCCCAAGCTGCTCAAGTGAGTAAGTAAGTAAAAGATTTATTGACCACAAACACACAAGATGTTAACAAAAAGACAGAAAGGGACAAATAATATATGCCGTGCAGGGGCGGCATCCAAAGAATACTATCCCCTGTCCCATTTCTTGCCCGTGGGTGTCGTAAGAGACGACTATGGGATTACCAGCAGACCATCTGCTGTTCAGGTGGGAGACATTTTGTCGACCGGTTGCTGTTACCACCACACAGTCGCGAAAAACCCGCCAAGTGACTCTGGGCTATCTCGTTCGGGTCGCGTTCCGGGATCAGCGCTGTGCTAACCGGAGCCAGGGGGGCTGTTGATGCGTCAAGTGCCGGACCAGTGGAACCTTTGCGGCGGTATTGTGCAGACAGAGTGGGTCAACCCGCCGGCCAGGGAGACCCGTAGAAACGGTGGTGCCGCTGGCCGCCCGCGGCATAGTACAGGGGCCCAACGGTGGCTAACCACCTCCGAAGGCTGCCCCACCAGGTCGCGCATAATCCCGGGGTGGCTCGTCGTGCCGGGTGGTGCCCGGTCCGAGTGGGGCCCGGCGACCACCTCCGGGGGGGTACGGGGGCCCTTCCGTCCGGCGGACTGGCGTTCTATGTACTGCACTGTCCAATACCAATGCGGGGCTCCACGCTTTGTCTCGTTCTTGCCGCGATAACAGTCATCCCTTTCACGCCTCCCCTTCCTTCCCTTCTTCAATGGCAGGACAACATCATCGCACATGTTCTACAGCGGCATCCCAAACCCCCACCAACTCGCTGTTTGAGGTGGAGTTCACTAACATCCGTGGACTCCATACAAACCTCAACGCCGTCCACCAACACCTCGAGACGACGAGGCCTGCGATGCTGTTTCTGACGGAAACACAGATTTCCTGCCCAGCTGACACGGCATACCTGCACTATCCCGGCTATATGCTGGAAGAGTCCTTCCACCGCAAGGCCGGTGTATGCCTTTTCGTCAGATCGGATATCTGTTGCGACCGTCTTCACTGCCTTGAAGACCCATCCTTTTCCATCCTTTGTGTACACGTAGACTTAGGCTCGACGAGCAGAATCTACGTGTGCATATACCGTTCCCACAAAGGAGACACCGAGACAACTCGACTCTTCGACCATCTAAGTCAGGTAGCAGACAACGCTCAGGTGCGGTTCCCTAACAGCGAGCTGGTGTTTCTAGGGGATTTTAAACGCCCACCATGACACCTGGTTGGGCTCCCCTAAAACAGACCATGCTGGCCGAACCGCCCACGCATTTGCTCTCACCCATGACCTGACCCAACTGGTACTCCAGCCCACCCGGATACCAGACATAGTCGGTCAAGCGCCCTCCTTGCTGGATCTTTTGCTGGCGAGTCACCCATCCGGGTACCAAGTGTCGGTTGGCGCCCCACTAGGGTCCTCCGACCACTGCCTGGTTGGCGCAAGAGTGCCCTGCATCGCTCCCCCCACAACCCGTAAAGGTGACGCGGAGACTGTGGCGCTACTCGTCAGCAGATTGGGATGGCCTGCGAGAATACTACGCGTCCGTCCCTTGGAGGCAGAGCTGCTTTGGGAAAAAGGATCCATCGGAATGTGCAGCGGCCATAGCTGATGAGATCGGTATTGGAATGGAATACTACATTCCATTCACCGATGTCACCAGCGGTCGCAAAGATGAGCTCTGGTTCAACAGGGAGTGTGCTGCAGCCGTTCAAGAGCAACGGGCGGCATACCGCGCCTGGGCCAGGGCTCAAGCCTTCCAGGATCCTAACATAGCCTCCCTAAAAGCAGCCTATAACAAAGCCACCAAAACCACTAAGAGGGCCTACATCAGAGCGGATGCCCAGCGTGTTGCACGTGTCGGCCAGGAACTAATTGCGCACCCCACGGGTAGCCGTTCCTTCTGGCGTCTGGCTAAACATGTGCAATCCAACTTCTGCCTACCTTCGCTGCCCCCGCTAAAATATCCCGATGGATCACTGGCTCATCAGCCGCAAGAGAAAGCGGATCTGTTAGCCGAACTCTTTGCCGCCAATTCCCGCATAGATGACTGTGGAGCACAGCCGCCTAAAATCCCAGACTGCGGCACCACAATGCCTGATATTCGTATCAGGCAATGTGACGTCCGTGCTGAATTACAGTCACTCGATGTGAGAAAATCCAGTGGTCCTGACGGTATTCCAGCGTCGGTTCTTAAAATATGCGCAGCGGAGTTGTCTCCAGTACTCACACGCCTGTACCGCCTCTCTTATTCCTCAGGTATTGTGCCGGAGGCTTGGAAAGTGGCGAATGTTCAACCTATTCCCAAGAAAGGGGATAGGTCCGACCCTGCCAACTACCGGCCTATAGCTATAACCTCAGTACTGGGAAAGGTGTTTGAGCGGATAATCAATACTCAACTTATCCGCTACCTAGAGGATCACTCGCTGCTTCATGACCGACAATATGGTTTCAGACCGAAACGGTCCACGGGTGATCTTCTAGCGTACGTATCGCAACCTCTGGGGGGAGGCTATGGAGAAGCATGGTGAATCTTTGGCAGTTAGCCTTGATATCGCCAAGGCTTTCGACCGTGTTTGGCATCGTTCGCTTCTCTCCAAGCTTCCGGCATACGGTCTGCCACCTCGCTTATGCGATTGGGTTGCGGGATTTCTGGAGGGTCGTAGGATTCGTGTTTGCTGTGATGGACGCGCTTCTTGCTTCCTTCCGATAAATTCCGGAGTGCCTCAAGGTTCCGTCCTGTCGCCGACATTATTTCTTCTGCACATCAATGACATGTTATCATGTGGTAACATTCATTGCTATGCGGATGACAGCACTGTCCACGCACGCTATTTCGGAAGACCTGCGGCAAAGCAGACCGATACCGAGGAAAAGAGAAATCTTCTTGTTACTGAGCTCGACGAGGTCCTGGACCGCATTTCCAAATGGGGTGCCAGCAATCTTGTCGAGTTTAACGCTAAGAAAACACAGGTGTGTGTATTCTCTGCTAAGGTGTCACCTTTCCTATCCTATCCCACTCTTCAGAACACCCCCTTACCAATACAGGATAGTCTCAGCATCCTTGGCATCGGTGTTCGTAGCAACCTAAATCAACGGGACTATATCGAGAGCGTAATAAGAACTGCTTCCCGGAAACTCGGGATTCTGAACAGAGTGAGACGGTATTTTACTCCGGCGCAGCTTTGTCTCTTGTACAAGGCACAGGTTCGCCCGTGTGTGGAATATTGCTCCCATCTCTGGGATGGTTCTGCTAAGTACTTGCTAGAGGCTCTCGATAGGTTGCAGCGACGTGCTATCCGTATTGTTGGAGATTATGAGGTGACGAAGTCCCTAGAACCTCTTCAGCTACGTAGAGACATTGCCAGTCTAAGTGTTCTCTACCGCCTCTATAACGGGGAATGCTCTGATGAGTTATTTCAACTTATCCCATCCTCCCCTTTCCACTTCCGAACAAACATCCGCATACCATCCAGACAATGGCGGCGCGCACCAAGAGGTTTTGCTCCTCGTTCCTGCCCCGAGCCATCAAGGCATGGAATGCCCTCCCAGCTCATGTGTTTCCTCATTCATACAATCCGGGGTCTTTTAGGCGGGGCGTGAAACGGCATCTCAGCAGGCCATTAGGGTGAGGATGGCAGACACAATGGGTACTTTGTTAGTTCTTCTGTGCCTGTCAGCCTCATTTTTGGATTTCACGGCCGCTTACCATCAGGCGGAGTGAGGTCATCCTGATTGGCCTTTCTATAAAAAAAAAAAAAAAAAATAGGTCACTTTTTACATGAAAAATTACCAATAGTGGTGGTACGAGCACGGCAATACGGCATAATAATTTCAGCAGAGACAATTTTCTTGTTTCGTACTTTTTAGAGCGTGTTTTTTTGTAGTCGGGTTTTAGTTTTTAAACTTTATTTTCATTTAACATATTTTTAGTTATGTAAATAAAATTTTATATTTGAATTGTGCTAAAAAAACGTGCTCTTTCATTTGATACCCCACACGTTAACGCCAAGAAAATTTTTTTTTTAGTTCTTTACTCTAAGTCCCCTAGAGGGCGCTGTAGTCAATTTAACGTAACGTCACCTATAACCAGAAGACAATCAAGACGCTTCTAACGACACCTCAATTGTTCAAATATGATAACTAGTTTAGAAGTTATGAGCTAACAGATGAACAACCATACATACATACATGCAGGTCAAAATCATTATCCTCTTTTTTGATTCGCCGTAGTCGGGTAAAAATAAAGGGGTGCATGCTCTAAATTAAACTTTCATCCTGTATGGAATTTAGCGTTTGACCATCTGGCCCATCTGGGCGTGGTCATTAATATCATTTTCTTATTTTGCAGGTGTGATATGTGAATGCCATCCAGAAGTGGTGGCGGATTCTGCGCCCAGGATATGGCGGGTGTACCTCAACCTGCTGGACTCGAATAAAAATACGGTAAATGTAAATCCTTTTTTCCGCTTATTGTGTTATTTACACTCTGCATTGAACCAAAACTATAAAACTGATCACAATATCGCCCATTTTATATCATCACTTATAGATTATAATACTCTTTAGTCATACATAACACAAGTATGTAAAAGAAATTCCATTCCATGCTGTTGTACGTGGCAAATATGACGTAACGGAACGGATGCATACCGCTTGTGTCTCGCGCGACTCTCGCGGCTCGCGCACAGAGTTCAACCCATAGATAAACCACGCCGGTTCAACCGAGTTCGCAGAGCGGCGCTTCCACACGTTGTGTGCGCGAAACATCAATTTATTATATTTATGTACTACATATTATGCCTTCAGTACCATTACCTAATTTTTGTTTATTATACCTACACATTTCTATTTATTTTCATTACTATGTGTTGCTTCGTTTTTATTTTACACACTTGTGGATTATTATTTTAGGATAAGGTAATTGTTTGTTAGGCATCTTAAATTTTCTTCCTGCTATGTACTAATATTGATTTTTTATTTATTATTATTTTTGTTGAGAATTTTTCTTTCTCGAAACATTGTTCAAAATATTTCGGTATTTTGACTCTATATTATTATTATTATTATTTTTCCTTGTTTTGTCCTTCTTCTTTCTTCCTATTGTATGTTATGTATGTGTGCACGTACGTCACCCAAGGCTCTGCCTGAAAACCAGCGCTGCAGCGGCTTCGGCCACTGCAGCAAATGCTGAGGTTGGGCCTTGTTGGCTACAGTATTTGTTATACTTGTATTTATGTCACTCATGTTTGATTTGTGTTCTGTGGCCAATAAAGAACTCTTTATCTTTATCTTTATTTATAATTTCTTTTTTAGGGTTCCGTAGCCAAATTAAAAAAAAACGGAACCCTTATAGATTCGTCATGTCTGTCCGTCTGTTCGTCCGTCCGTATGTCACAGCCACTTTTTTCCGAAACTATAAGAACTATACTATTGAAACTTGGTAAATAGATGTATTTTGATAATCGCTAAACGATTTTTACACAAATATAGGAAAATAAAATTTTGGGGGGGGTCCCCATACCTACAACTGAAACTCATACGTGTGGGGTATCTATGGATAGTTATTTAAAAATGATGTTGATGTTTTTAACCCCCGACGCAAAAACTACGGGGTGTTATAAGTTTGACGTGTCTGTGTGTCTGTCTATGGCACCGTAGCTCCCGAGCAAATCGACCGATTTTGATTTTGTTTTTTTTGTTTGAAAGATGAATAAGGCGGGAGTGTTCTTAGCTATGTTGGATAAAAATCAATCCAAGATGGCCGCCGTCACAAAGATATGGATTGTATGTTTTAACACCACTCCCACAATGTGGGTATCATATAAAAGGGCTTGAGTAGCTGAATATATTTATTGTAACAAATTTCAAATCCAAGATGGCCGCCGTATACATTACCATGAATAGTAACAAAGAAAATTGGTTTGAACTAGATATATCTATTAGTTTTTTTTTTCAATCAGCCTGTAAACTGTCCCACTGCAGGGCAAAGGCCTCTATCATAGAAATCAAGTTATCGCTACTATGATGGGATTAGGCTTAATCACCACGCTTGCCAAATGCGGATTGGTGATCACAAACCCGAGCTATGTCCGAAAAATTCGAAACATACTTTTCGCTCGACCCGGGAATCGAACCCAGGACCCTGAGATCATGGCCCGGTACTTAAACCACTAGACCAACAGGGCGTTCTTCAATGGTTTCACTATCTCCTATTTAACAAAAAAAAATCAAATTGGTTACTTAAAATAGTAGCATTGGAAAAAAATATTATAATCTTCATCTTTGACGACCCGTTTGGAACAGTGGTAGTGAACGCTGCCTTTGGTGCAAGGGTTGTGGGTTCGATCCCCGCACAGTACAAACATTTGTGTGCATGAATGTCTGTTTGTATTGGTCTGGGTGTTTGTATGTATTATAAGTATGTATTTACAAAAGAAAAGTATTATATGTATACATTTGTAATTCCGCTGTTGATTCTGATATCCGTAACACAGGTGCTTGAGCTACCTATCTCGGAGTCAGATCAATGTATGTGATGTTGTGAAATATTTATTTATTTATTTATAATCTTCATCAAGTGTCCTTTATCTAAAGGTTGCCTGGAAGAGATCGCTCATAGTGATAAGGCCGCCTTCGTTGTACACATCCTGTAATATCTAGTTTTTAAGTTTTCATGCTTTATTTTGAGTTCAATAAAAGTATATTCATTCATTCATTCATTCATTCATTCATTCCTTCATTCATTCATTCATTCATTCATTCAATCTTTTTTTTTTTCAGAACACAGTAACGAATTCAGTCCTGCAAGGGTTGTTGGGGCTCTTCAAGCACTTCGGAGCCGAGTTGCCGATAGTGGAGTTTCGAGATCTGTACGAAAAGATATCTAAAGAGTACCTTATGATGGCGAAGTGTGAAGAAGGTAAAATATAGTAGATTTTTTATGTGATAAATGGTAGGCGAGCCGTGTGGTCCCCGGCAGAGTAGAATAGGCCACCCTCACTCTTACCGAGGTGTCGTAAAAGGCGACTAAGGTAAAGCTGCTGGCATGGTCATCAGCGCCCAGAGAAGGAAAACTCTGCATTTATATCAAAACCCTCGCCAACCCGTCTGCGATTGAGGGAGGTCCGTGCCTCAGCAGTGGGGACTTAAATGGGCTGATGATGATGATGATGATGATGATGAAATGGTAGGCGTGCAGACAGATCGCCTGATAGTAACCGGCAATTTTTTACAGTGGGAGGGCCACGCTTCGGCATGAATAGGCCGGCTCGACCGGAGTGATTTTATTTTATTATTATAATGAATCTGTTTTGCTACAGTAGGTGGCATACGACCGCGGTGATACGGCATATGAATTTTAGCAGAGACAATTTTCTTGTTTCGTACTTCTTAGAGCGTGTTTTTTTGGCAGTCGGGTTTTAGTTTTTAAACTTTATTTTTATTTAACGTATTTTTAGTTATGTAAATAAAATTACATAATTGAAACGTGCTAAAAAGCTTTTTCATTTGATACCCCACACGGTACCGTCAACCAAATTTTTTTTAAGTTCCTTACTCTAAGTCCCCTAGAGGGCGCTGTAGTCAATTTAGCGTGACGTCATGTCGCCTATAACCAGAAGACAATCAAGACGCTTCTAACGACACCTCATTTGTTCAAATATGATAACTAGTTTAGAAGTTATGAGGGAACAGATGAACAACCATACATACATACATACAGGTCAAAATCATAACCCTTCTTTTTGCTTCGCCGTAGTCGGGTAAAAATAACGGTGTATAGTGTCGTATTGTAAATCTTCCAGCTTGCTTATCAATATTGGAGCACCACTCCATCCTGTTCAGAGAGTTGTTATCCAAAGACGCCAATCTGAGGAACAAGCTGTGGAGTTTACGCGCTTCTTCAGCGCTGAAAGCGGTTTACAGCACTGTCGCTACAGCTGTTACTAAAGACCAGCTTCAGGTGAGTTATTAAATATTTAAAAAAAAACTGCGAAAAAAAAACCGCCTTCAAAAACTACGAACTAAAAAGTGTAAAAAAACATTATTAACACTTTATATACTTTAAATAATATTTTATAACAGTACTCTCGGGAAAAGGTTTTACCGAAGTCGGCGCCCAATACTATCTTGTAATTTAATACAACATTCAATTATTCAACAGGGATTAGGCGGTGACTTCGGTAAAACCTTTTCTCGAGTGTACTGTTATAAAATGTTATTTGAAGTGTATAAATTGATAAAAATATTATTTTACTAGCTTTTGCCCGCGACTTCGTCTGCGTTCACACAATATCTTTATAAATTATAGCCTATGTGTTATTCTGATCTATAAGCTACATTACTGTAAAGTTTCATTAAAATCCGTTTAGTAGTTTTTGCGTGAAAGAGGAACAAACATCCATACATACATCCATCCAAACAAACTTTCGCCTTTATAATATTAGTAAGGATACTTTTCAGTTCGTGGTTTTCGAAGGCGGTTTTTTTTTTACGCAGAAAATTTTTTTTTGGATCCATCAAACGCCCTGTTGGTCTAGTGGTTTAAATACCGGGTCGTGATCTCGGGGTCCTGGGTTCGATTTCCGGGTCGAGCAAAAAGTATGTTTTTATTTTAATGACACAGTATATTGGCTCGCCTCAGTCTGATGGTAAGCAAGAGAAGAGCCCACGTTGCAATTACAACAGAAGCGATGTCATACTGGCCCGCGAGATGCTTCTTCACGCTTCGTTTGAAGAACTCATATTGTAGGAAGGAGGAAATACATGCGCCGGCAACTCGAATTTCGAATATATGTTTCGAATTTTTCGAACATAACTCGGGTTTGTGATCACCAATCCGCATTTGGCAAGCATGGTGATTAAGCCTAATCCCATCATAGTAGCGATGACTTGATTTCTATGATGGAGGCCTTTGCCCTGCAGTGGGACAGTTTATAGGCTGACACTTTCTGACTGACCGGATGGCGCAATTGGTAGTGAGTGACCCTGCCTCTTACGCCAAAGATCGTGGGTTCGATCCCCACCCTGGACAAACATTCGTGCGGTGAACACTTGTGTTTGTTCAGTGTCTGAGTGTAATATATGTACTTAAGTATATATTTGTGTTTCTCTGTTATCTGATATCTGTTACACAAGTGCTTAAGCTACTTAGTACGGAATCAGGTCAACGTATGATATGAGAGAATTATTATTATTAAAACTTGTGCGGATAAAGAATGGGATCAGAAATGGCGGCGAATCTATTCATTTCTCGCTCGCACACTATTTGCGTCTATACTCGCACTCGTGGGGTGTGAGTATAGACGCAAATAGTGTGCGAGCGAGAAGTGAGTAGATGCGCCGCCATTTCTGATCCCATTCTTTATCCGCACAGGTTGTACTTTACTTTACATCAAATGTGAAACTTAATTTTCCATTTTCTAGAAACTAGCCGACACAGAGCTCCACCCACGAGTGGCGTCTCGCAACACCCAGACCAAGTATACAGCCCTGCGTATACTGAGGCATCTGAACCTGCATCACCAGGATGACACCGATGCGGTCTGCTTGGAACACGAGCTGAGGCGCGGAAAAGTGTCCTATGAAGTTGCGGATAAGGTAAAGATCATTTTATCCTACAGACGCGCGTATTTCCTCCTTCCTAAATATGTTTTTATGTTATAGATGACAGTTGAGCAGACGGATCATCTGATGGTAAGCGATTGCTGACGTCCACGGACCGTGGGAGAGCCACGCTTCGGCATGAATGGCTCGACCGGAGTGATGCCATGGCCTCACAGAAAACTGGCGTGAACCTCCTCCCATAACAAATGTTGCACGGGCGTATGTCGTCGCGTATGCTTTGTTTATTATTAATATTTCATTTTTTTTTGATATCCTTCAGTGTCTACTCTGCCTGAAAGCAGTGGGACTGGCAGGGTCGCCATGAGATGATCGGCGTAGGGCTAAGTAAATAACGCAACGGATGTCGGTTCTATACTCATTCATTTATTGGGAAAAATACGGGTTTATATACTATTTTGTAAATGCCAATACATTGATATCTTATCGTGGTTTTATCGTGTTTATAAAAGTATCAAATTACATTACACGTGTTTGGGAGATAATAAAATATTAATTATAATAAGTAAAAGAATTGTTATCAGATGATGACGTCGAACCACACTACACAGCATTGTGCTGTGTTCCGCTGCGTGAGTGAGGGTACCGGAGGCCCAATCCGAGGGAAAGAGGGGTTTAATCTTACCATCAGTGATCCGTCCGGATTGATCCTCCGGTACCCTCACTCACCCAGCGAAACACAGCACAGGGCTGCTTTACGCTGGTTTTCTGTGAGGTGGTATGAATGAATGAAAGAACGATTGAATGAATGAATGAACGAATGAATGAATCTCTATTTGCATAAATACGGTACATTTATGATATTAAAAGAGATCAAAATTCATAACCATAACATGTCATTATCTATTTTACGTTGTTTCAGATACTCTGGAGCATAGAGTCAAACCGCCTCTACAGTGACAAGCTGCTGAAAACATCCGTGTTGTTCCACGACAATATCCCGGTGAAGAAGAGAAGAGATATAGCTGTCTATGGACTGCTCAACGCCCCTGAAGACGTTAGAACTGTAAGTAAATTTTCATCACCATCATCATAGATAGAATCTAGCCGCTTCTATAGCGACAATCTGCTCTAAACATCTGTGTTGTTCCACGTTATGTTGAAGAAGAGAAGATATATAGCTGTCTATGGCAGTCCATAGACAGCTATATATCTTCTTGAGCAGTCTCAATGCCTCCGAAGATGTTAGAACTGTAAGTATCTTCATCATCATCCATCATAATAGAATCTAGCCGCCCTCTACAATGACAAGCTGCTGAAAACATTTGTGTTTTGTTTTTCACAACATCATTTCTGGTTTGAAGAAGAGATAGATTAGCTGTCCTATGACTGCTCAACTCCCCTGAAGACGTTAGAACTGTAGTAAAATTTTCATCACCATCATCATAGATAGAATCTAGCCGCTTCTATCGCGACAATCTGCTTCTTAACATCTGTGTTTGTTCCAATACAACGTTAATGTTGAAGAAGAGAGAGATATAGCTGGTCTATGGACCTGCTCAATGCCAACCGAAGATGTTTAAAACTGTAAGTAAATCTTTTTTTCATCATCTAGATAGAATCTAGCCTTCTCTACAATGACAAGCTGCTCAATACATCTGTGTTCCTCCACGACAACGCCCCAGTGAAGAAGAGAAGATATATAGCTATCTATGGACTGTTCAATGCCACCCAAGATGTTAGAACTGTAAGTAAATTTTCATCACCATCATCATAGATAGAATCTAGCCGCTTCTATAGCGACAATCTGCTCTAAACATCTGTGTTGTTCCACGACAACGTTATGTTGAAGAAGAGAAGAGATATAGCTGTTTATGGACTGCTTAACGCCCCTGGAGACGTTAGAACTGTAAGTAAATTTTCATCACCATCATCATAGATAGAATCTAGCCTTCTCTACAATGACAGCTGCTTCAATACATCTGTGTTCTCACGACAACGCCCCCAGTGAAGAAGAGAAAGATATAATAGCTGTCTATGGACTGCTCAATGCCTCCGAAGATGTTCGAACTGTAAGTAAATCTTCAAAATCTTCATCATCTCATCATTAATAGAATCTAGCCGTCTCTACAGTGACAAGCTGTTGAAAACATTTGTGTTGTCCCACGACAAACATCCCAGTGAAGAGACAAGAGATGTAGCTTGTCCTATAGACCTGCTCAATATGCCCCCAAGACGTTAGATTCTCTAAGTTAATTTCTATCATCATCATCATTACACTATGTAAAGTCTACAGCTGGTGGTGTTTATTGGGAAGGCTACTGTAAAATAGGCAAAACAAACCAGCGCCTCCTACCGGAATAGTTTCCCAGCGCAAGGCAAGCGGTTTTAATTAATGATAATCCGATAGAGAGACGCCCTCACTCTTACCGAGGTGTCGTAAAGAGGCGTCCTAAGGTAAAGCTGCTGGCATATCATCAGCACATAGGAAGGAAGAACTCTGCATTTATATCAAAACCCTCGCCACCCCCGTCTGCCAAGCGTTGTGAGTATGGCGAATTACCCCTCATGTGATTGAGGGAGGCCTTGGCCCCAGCAGTGGGGACTTAAAGGGGCTGAGGAGGAGAATTGAATCCGATAGGGGCGTTACGTAAGACATCTGTAAGGACATTGTTTTTTGGTAGAGCATTATTTGCAATTTAATCTTAGGGACGTAGGGCACACTAACGACGCCAATCGATTCAAATTTTTAGCACTGGAACCGGATCTATTTTAAACAATTTCTGGAGAGTTTTGCCGAGAAATTGTAACCCCGAAAATTGTTTAAAATAGATCGGTTTATTAGCTAAAATTTTGAATCGATTGGCGTCGTTAGTGTGCCCTACCCGTCACCTTAAGTAAAATGCACTTTAAACTTTATCGAAAGTGTGGTGGGACTCGGAACCTAACTATCTTTTGCTTAGTCGGTAAACAGTTGTCCCGTTTTACCGACTAAGCTACCGAGAACATATAGAGCCCATATGATAAAGAATCTCCTTTGATTCACGAGAAAATTTACAAATATGGTCATCATCATCAGCCCTTTAAGTCCCCACTGCTGGGGCACGAGGGCATCCCTCAATCACATGAGGGGTAATTGCCATACCACCACGCTTGCAGACGGGTTTGCAGGGTTTTTGATATATAATGCAGAGTGTTTCCTTTCTCTGGTGCTGATGAATCATGCCAGCAGCTTTTAGCCTTAGTCGCCTTTTTACGATCACCTCGTAAGAGTGAGGGTGGCCTATTTCTACTCTGAACTCTGCCGGGGACCACGACTGCCAACAACAATGGTGTTAGCTACAAATTATTATATACGTCGGTACGTTTATAAGCGCGGTTTTTTGCCTAACAGCGACACCAATCGATTTGAATTGTTGGCTACTAAACCGACTTTATTTTAAAAACATTTCGGGGCGGGATCTCTAAGCAAAACATGTTATACCTGTATATTCAATAATTGTGTACTACTTTTTGATCTGTTGTTGCACTCGAAAATTGTGGCTTAACCCATAAGTGGCCTGTTTTTCTTAATTCAAATGTTCCAGTAACAAAAGCAACCCAAAAGTTACTATAAGTAATTAAATAACATTATATAGGTGTTTTCCGACAGTCTGCAGCTTTTCGCAATGGTTAAAAAGATATCCGGCTTAGTAGCGAACAATTTTAAATCATTGGCGTCGCTAGTGTCCCTACCCGTCACCTTAATACGCTGCATGAGATATAATCATTATTTTGATATTTCTTTATTCAGACAACTACAGCCCTCTCATAAAGCATCAGCCAATCGGAAGGCGCGAACATAGACAAATACCTGCCTCTATGGAAAGATATCTTGATTCCAAGAACGCACTTGATATATTGTCCTGGAGAAATCCCAGGTTTGTGTTGGGGCGACGTGATGGAGTGTCTATTTGTGGTGCTGGAAGCTGCTGTTTGAAGAACAGGTGAGTCCCATAGACAATTATTCGACTGGACCGGATGCGCATTCAAGTGACCTTGGCCTCTTACGCCAAAGGTCGATCCCCACC
>CM032490.1:1613122-1713121 GCA_019059595.1 Marasmia exigua
GATTTTATTTTTAGCTACTAAACCGGATCTATTTTAAACAATTTCGGGTTTACAATCTCTCGGCAATCACTTACACTATTTATTAATAATATACGATACTATTGACAACCAGCAATACTATCGATGGACTATCGATACTATTGACTTTACTTTTACTATCGATAGACTATCGATAGTGGACTATCGATAAGCAACACTAGACTGAGAAAGTCCCACAGTTTTGTATGTTTTGATGTGTGGCTGTACGGATGAACTGAGTGTATGTGTTAGGGTTATGATGTATTTTGCTGATTTTTTTAATATACAATAGCAGACGAGCAGACGGATCACCTTATGATAAGCCACTGACCACGACACCAGTGCACAAAATAATGAGGGGTCCGTTTTTGTTCCGTAAAAATTGAATCACGCCAAAAGCGGCCACTTTAATCGTGAATCAATTTTTCGCGTACGAAAACGCACCCAACATTTGTGCATGGTTATTTATTGCCGTGTGGTCCCCGGCAGAGTAGAATAGGCCACCCTCACTCTTACGGAGATTTCTTAAAAGGCGACTAAGGTAGCTGCTGGCATGATCATCAGCACCCAAGAAGGACAAACTCTGCATTATATTCAAAAACCTCGCCAACCCGTTCGCCAAGATGGTAGGTATGGCATTTACCCTCATGGATTTGAGGGAGGCCCGTGCCCCAGCAGTGGGGACTTAAATGGGCTGACGATGACGATGATGAGATCCGGTTTAGTAGCTAAAAATTAAAATTGATTGGCATCGCTAGTGTGCCCTACCTTAAAGTGACCTTAACATAAATTATAGTAAGTATAACATTGATTAACCATTAAATTAATTTGTAAACACAATAATTAGTGCAGTAGTGCTTTTCTCGTAAGTGGTGCGGCAATATAATAATAATCTGTTTTGTAATCTAATAGTGTTATAGTTGTACTCATGAAATGGTTTTTGGAAAGCGTTTTTTTTTCTAGTAAATTTATTTTCCATGATTTGGGGTAAAACCGCACGTGGAAACACTCGACGTACTTGTGACGTCACGACCTAAAAATTTTTGAAAATTAATTAAAAAGTAACTAACGGTTTAAAAATTGCCCAAAGAATTGCATGCCTCAAGTGGCAATGGGCAGGGCACATAGCGAGGAGAACAGACGGCCGTTGGGGCGGAAAGGTTCTCGAGTGGAGGCCACGTACAGGAAGCCGAAACTGTGACAGGCCTCCCACACGGTGGACCGACGATCTGGTGAAGATCGCGGGAATCCATTGGATGCGGGCGGCACAGGACCGATCTGTGTGGAGAACATTGGGGGAGGCCTATGTTCAGCAGTGGAAGTTTGTTGGCTGAAATGATGAAAAACCGGCGTGAAGCAGTGCATGCGCTGTGTTTCGCTGAGTGAGTGAGGGTACCGGAGGCCCAATCCAGGGGACACCACTGGTGTTGCAGGCGTCCATGGGCGGCGGTAATCGCTTACTATCAGGTGATCCGTCTGCTCGTCTGCCACCTATATCATAAAAAAAAATGGTTTAAATTACCTTATATTTGAGCTGTTCCGGACTGGGCAGCCGCGGCTCGTCGGTGTAGTCCGCTTCGAATAGAAACGACGTAACCAGCTTGTCTCCGAATACTGCCTGGATGAAGACGAAACAAGTTAAGCACTAACAAAGATAGAACCCGTGCTTAATAATATCCTCCAACCGTTTACGGCTACGGCGGCCAATCTCAACGATCAGCCACGTACGCAGGATATATTATAGTGTTCAAGGGTGTGCGCAAACACAAGTGCACTCTATATTCTCTTACCCTCGTATTCCGATGGGACACTGTGACACAACCAGAGAGGGAATGAGCGCAGGACCAACAGCTTAACGTGCTTTCCGAGGCACGGAGCACAATAACTCCGGGTTGACACTGAGAATTTCTTAACGAAATCAGAAATAACCCGGGGATCGAACCCGGGACCTCTTGCGCAGCCGTCGCTTCACAGTGCGACCCACTAATGACTGCACCACCGAGACAGTCCACGTGTTTATTATGGCACTAAGGCCTTACACTCGAGCGGGAGTAGGTGGGAGAGCCACGCATTAGCCTCAAAGGAAATTTTGCGACGGACACATTTGCGAGTAGAATGATCTGTATCGCGTAATCGCTTACCATCAGGTAATCCGTCTGCTCGTCTGCCACCTATCACATAAAGAATCGCGGAGCGGAACGTGGTTTAATTTAAATATTTGATATAATAAATAGGCGCAGAAAGTCGGCCCTACTAGCAGATATTGATATCGCAGAGTTAGTTGACCTACGCGCTAGGCAGTACTATCGAGTCTCCCGCACACTTGTCGTTTAGTCTGCTTTTGTCTCTGCCGAGATCAATGTATGCGCGCATGTACTTATATGATAGATAATGTTATCATAGATTTATCATAGATAATATTAAATCCACTGGTCTTTTTGCGTGATCCAGTTGACTGTTAGGGAGTTGCCACTCTAGTGGATTGCGAGCGATTTCAAAGCGGAGCGACGACGCAGCGAACACATCGCGACAGCGCAGCGTTCACGTATAAATGGCCCTCACTCAGCTTATCACGCTGATGCGCGTGATAAGCTGAGTGAGGGCCATTTATACTAGACGTCATATCACTATAATATACATTTGGAACTGTCTGGACATGATTGAAAATATTTTTGTTTTTTCTTTTGGTTTTATTTATATGTATTTTTAACTGTTTTATGTTTGTGCTAAATTGTGTTCCGTTTACAATCGCTGTATGTCCTGTGTTGTGATGTCTATAATAATAAATGTTTCTTTCTTCATTTTTTTTTAAAAGAAAGGCCAATCAGGATGAACTCACTCCGCCTGATGGTAAGCGGCCGTGAATTCCAAATAGCAGGTTGACAGTTACAAAAGATCTAACAAAGTACCCATTGAGTCCGCCATCCTCACCCTGATGGCCTGCTGGTATGCCGCTTTACTCCCCGCCTAAAAGACCCCGGATTGTATGAAGGAGGAAACACATGAGCTGGGAGGGCATTCCATGTCTTGATGGCTTGGAGCAGGAACGAGAAGACAAACCTCTTGGTGCGCGCCGCCATTGTCTGGATGGTATGCGGATGGCAACGCTATCCAGCAAGTGCTGTTCGGAAGTTGAAAGGGGAGGATGGGATAAGTTGAAATAACTCATCAGAGCATTCCCCATTATAGAGGCGGTAGAGAACACTTAGACTGGCAATGTCTCGTAGCTGATGAGGTTCTAGGGACTCAGTCACCTCATAATCTCCAACAATACGGATTTCTTATTTATTTTGTGCAATAAAGTATATCTATCTATCTATAATAGATAGATATACTTTATTGCACAAAAAAAAACACAACTTTCGGCGGTCTTATCGCTGGAAGCGATTTCTACCAGACAACCTTCAGGCAAAGGACATTTGATAGTAGAGGAAGGGTAGGTGGTGCAATATTGAAAAAGGGAAATAAGAGTGAACTGTATATATATATATTAAAATATTTATAATGCTAATACATAAATAAACAAAATATTATATACTAATAAATAAATATGTTATGCTTGGATAAAATAATATAAAGTACTAGATATACATTCATATAAATTAGGATCTTAGACGGACCATCGACTACTACCGATGACTGGACCTGTAAAGACTTAAAGGGATTTTATAATAAAACATATTGACCTCAAACGTGCTCGCCATGACCTGCTGCTGTGGCAGGCTGCAGTGGTTCTCGATGCTGAGGATCAGCGGGTACGGGGACGCCACGAACGCGCTCCTGGTGGAATAACACAATGGACAACATTTCATATTTTTAACATGTCCATATTGTTTTTTTATATGAAAATAGACATAAAATGAACAGACCCTTATTTTTCTTTTTTCAAAATTTTGCCATTTTCATACATAAAATAATTATTGAAATTCTTTACATTCTAAATAGACGTAAGCGCCCAATGACGTCATCGGACGGCTGAATACAGCGATATTCCTTTGCTTATCATTGCTTTTATAAAAAAGGTACTACTGTCAAAGGTAAAGAATACTAGTGTCAACATTGTCAACGTCATTCATTCATTCAACGTTGACAAGTTGTCTTTTTTTGACAGTTGCATGTCATGGGTTTGACATTTCGTAGATTTAGAACTATAATGTGCTAAGCAAAGAAATATTTCACATTCTGCCGTCCGATGACGTCATCTTACGTTTTTTAGTTTTTAATTTTTTCCTCGGAAAACATTCGAGAAGCAGAAAAGTAAATGAAGAATTGGTATTTTTTGTTTCATAGCTCAGCAATTTTGAAATGTTGTCCATTCTCGGACTCGTGACGTTCATCATCATACGACATAATATCACTAAAACATAGTGTTTTTGCATGGATTTCATGCGATATCCGCCATGTTTCTTAATATTCCGAGATATGGGCTCCAGGAGCCCAATTCTCGTGCACGTGATATTTTGAAATCATAGCGGATATGACACGAAATCCATACAAAAAAACTATGTTTTAGTGATATATGTCGTATGATGATAAATGTCACGAGTACGAGAATTGGGCTCCAAGGCCCCAATTCTCGGGATTCAAATATGATAAAAACATGTGTCTGATTCATGAGGTGTGGCTGATGCCCATGGGCGGCGGTGATCGCTTACCATCAGGTGACTCGCTTGCTCGATTGCCTCCCTTTCTCATAAAAAAAACATGGCGGATATCACCCGACGACCCGACCCGATTGGAACAGTGGTAGTGAACGCTGCCTCTGATACAAGGGTTGCGGGTTCGATCCCCGCACAGTACAAACATTTGTGTGCATGAACATGTTTGTTTGTATTGGTCTGGGTGTTGTGTACTATGCATTATAAGTATGTATTTACAAAAAAAAAAGTAATATATGTATATATTTGTAATCCCGCTGTTGATTCTGATATTCGTAACACAGGTGCTTGAGCTACCTATCTTGGAGTCAGATCAATGTATGTGATGTTGTGAAATATTGAATTATTATTCATATTATTTATTATTATCACCTGAAAACCATACAAAAAACCTGTTTTAGTGATTCATGCAGTATGATGATAAATGTCACGAGCATAAGTTCTTGCAAATAAAAAAGAATTCTGCAAATTGGTCAATAATTGGCGGAGAAATCGGTGAACCTCCTCCCTACCTATTTTGATAGATGGTATGATCAGCATCAAAGTAGCTTAACACTTTAGTACGACGAAGTAAATTTTTTTACGTACCTTTAGAAACTGACTATAATAGGCCGAACAGCTACTTTGACATGGTACTTAAGTGCTAAGCTACTTTTGATTCTGACTGTACACATATAATGTATTATGGTTATAGCTAGGGAGGAACAAGATGGGGCAGTGCCCTACCTTAAAATCACTATTCAATTCAATAGCCTTTTTATTCAGAAAAGATTTTTTTTTCCTTTTTGTACATATATTTCTTAGTATAGTAGTATATTAAATTGATTAATTTGGTATTGTTATTACTACTGTTAATTTAATTTATTTGTTTATTATAGATAGTTTGATTTATTTTATACTCTCTTTTTTGTTTTCTGTATGCCCTTTGGCAAAGGCCTCCTCCAATTGCCTCCACTTCGCTCTGTCACTGGCTAGCCTAGTCCACTTTCTACCTGCTACTTTAATTATCTTGTCTCATCATCTCGTCTTCCCATCTGGTGTATGGTCTCCCTTTTTTTCTTATTTGGCCTCTGAGGTACCAGATAGAGACTTTGTTACTCCACTCGTCTAGTCCTCTCATTAAATGTCCAGTCCATTTCCATTTTAAGCGCCTTATTAAAAAAAAAAACACTGTACCCTGTCTTAAAACAGGGACCGTAACCTCCCTATTGTTGTAGGGGCCGTCCTTATATCAGGTGCTTCACTGCTACATGTTGAATAATGGAGACGGAGGGGAACAGGCGCAACAATGTCTTAAGTTAGCCGCTGAAAACCAGCGTCGGCTATATTCGTCCACAAATACAAATACAAATGATTTATTTGTAAATCATAGGTAGATTACAGATGTTGTTTGAGAGTATTGTGTCACTATGCCTTGTCTTTCACTGACCTACAAATTATAAATTTCAATGTAACACTATTATTACAATGTCATAGGAAGTATTGTACCTAATTGATGTCATAGTCAGGTAGTTCATAATAATTAAATTCATAACAGCGTGAAATGTCCAAATTAATTAATTACAATAATACAACTGTCAATAATAATTTAATAATAATACAATGATCGAATTTCACATTAAATAAATAAAATATTTTACAGCAAGTCCAGTCGTCCAGTGTCGACAAAAGCTGAACTGTTACCGATTTGACATTATTATTTCTTTTTTAATTATGTTATTGTTCTGTTCTATTATTATCTGTATGTTCTTTTACTGATTGTGTCAAATAAAGTTTTATTCATTCATTCATTCATGTATTTCAACGACTTTTTGACCCTAACTACTCCCTGGTGATATTTGTTGACGTTTTCTATTAAGTACCCCAACTTAATCTGTAGAGTAAGAAGTATATTTTTTTGTCCATACTAATTGCAAAGATTAAAGTTTAATCAAATCAAATTCTAAAAATTAATCAGCAATTAAGGCTGATGATTTATATTGCTGGTGGCAAATAAGAGTTTCTTTTTAAAAAAAGTGAGCAATGAATACAATTAAAATAGTTAAAAATTGTTAATACTTAACAACTGTTTGAGACAAGAGTTTTGTAATAATTTCTTCCTGTAAATAAGATTAATCTTGATAAATGCTTGATTTTGATTAATTAATTTAATGGAGTTTATTGTTACTGGTGGTGTTGGCGACCAGCATCGATATGATACTTTTTGGCCAATATTTCCAAATTTTAGTGATTTTCTTTTTATACATTTTGTTTTTATGTGTCTTTTTTTCTCCTTTTTTTCTGCCAATAAATTTCATCGATTCTACACGCGAGTACGTTTTAATGATGTAATCATCCTTTCGGCAATCAACAGGTGGGAAGAAATTATTATATAGGTGGGTCACAAAAAATTGTAAATCATTTCAAAGTAAATGTTGTACAATCAATATAAATCACTTGGCGGCGCTAGTATCGTCGCGGTATCGCCTTAAAATGAGAAAGATTACGAAAAAACAAGAAATAATATTAAAAATTGCAGGTAGTTTCAGAAAGATCTGTTAAAATAGTAAAATATAAAATAAATACACATAATATCTCCTGGGTCCGGGTGCACAAAAGGAAGTCCCAAAAAAAATGTGGAAAATCATTAAAAATATAGCTTTTAAATAAAGATAGAATAATTTTCAAATTTAAAAGAAAAATATACAAAAAACGATTTGAAAATTAGCTAAGTGTCAAAAATTTTTATTTTTGACACTTAGCTAATTTTCCAATCGTTTTTTTGTATGTAGCTGGGACTTGTAAATTTTTCACTTTCCGATCCTTGTTAGTGTAGCAAAGGGGGTCCGAGACTTAGCCGATTTTTTTCTGACACACCGCCTCTCCCCTGGTGATATTAGGAGTTTTTTTCTTGGACTCCCCTTTATTCACCCAGGCAGCGGCAGACGCTTACCTTTAGGTGATTCGTCTGCTTGTCTGCCACCTATACAAGTAACTGTTTGCCAGAATCTGCAGAATGTGTAACGTGGCGGCTGAAATCTCTATGTATTTTATTTATTTATTTATTTATTAAGGAATAACAACAGCTGTTAACATAACGTATACTTATCATATTAAAGGGTAACACTTAAATATTTTAGGCCATAGCAATTTTCACAATATTACATACTTTACATGTACAACATAGTCCTTTGACAATTGTTACTTAAAATTAATAGCCAACTTGATATAAATCTAACAAGATCATTAAGAGTAATAACCATTTTCTTTACCATTTTTTTCTATATACTTCTGTGATTAAACAATGTGCACATTATAACTATGGTATACTGTGGCATCAGTGCACAAGTAAGTATTGCATTAATTTAGATATAATCCTATCATCTACTAGCCTTATGAGTTATTTAAATAACATTTAAATACTACATGAAACGGTACTAATAAAAGTAAAGTAGGTAATTAAGTAAATAGGTAAATGTGTTTAGAAAATAATGACGTTACATATGCACAGAATCAATCGTTTCATTATATAACTTAAGTGTTTTAAAAGATTTTAATATTATTAGTTACGGTAAGCTACGTCGAAAAAGTTTATTAAAAAAAAAAAACTTCCATCCATTCTATCTCACAACAATGTTTTTAATTGATTGTTTGAAAGAACCCTTACTTCTATGAATAAAGCTGATGCGCAAACGTAGCTTACATTCTGGGAATGCACATTTTGAGCCCCTATGAAGCTAGGGATCTCAGTCCCAAACCAATACACTTTCTGAAAAGTGTAGGGTTTGGGACTGATATGTAGCATAGTGGCGATTACAATAGATCAAACTGGTCGCAGTGATACTGGTCTGAATAGGACATGCAAAGCCACCCCGCCTAAAATAAAAAAACTGATTTGCCAAGCATGGGGATGTTTGTGCGTTGATATCGGTGTTAGGCATGTGTTGGCTTGCTGTTTGTGTGGTTTGAGATGTTACCTAATGTTTAATTATTTAGTTATACAAAAGTAACGATTCCACTACGAAAACCGGTATTGCACAAAACTAACCTCGCAATCGTTTCGACGACTCTTCTGAACGGAATTTTCGTTGTGAACGTATGCCCGTGGTATATGACCGGGCTCCCGTCGTCTCCATCCCAGCAGTCTAGCTCCACGCAACGGCATCCTGTTAGCAAAACCTGTGGAAAACGAGAAAGCTCACAAAATAAATAATATTTTGAAAATTGACAACTTTGACAAATGACAATCGGCATATTTTTTTTAAATTTATTGACAGTTAAGAGGTGTACATGTTATTAGAATATATATTCTAGATCAATTGAACATCATTATCGATTAAAGTCTGCAAAAACTTAAAAGATTTAAAATTTAAGTCGAAATTGTTATAGTTTTATTTATAATATATCGGTTTGTGTGCGTAGCAGTACCAGTTGAACATTCAGGTCAATGAACTTAAATGCCTAGACGTCGCTAAAACCCCCACGCGCATGCCTAACATTATTGATTGACGTTCTCAGTGAAGCAGCCCGTCCGTTATCCCCGTTCAGTCTAATACCTTTTATTATACTGAACGGGGATAACGATCAGCGGATTAATATATTGTTTGCTAAATAATAATCGATAACAACATTCAATTGCTTAAAGATAATCGCATTCACAGGCCGCACCTAAATAACAAATACCCATAGACAATAGACTAACGTCAATTTGTTATCAAACATTGCAATACTATTGTTGGCTTTTTACGCCGGTTTTTGTAATTTAATCGTATAATTTAACAGAAATTTGTTGAAAATGAAAGAAAATAACGGTGATGTTGATACTAGAAATGTTGTGAAGAACCGCGAGCTGTTGTACCGCATGATTATTAGGTAAATTTTATGATAATTGTTCATATGAAGTCTTACGATTATCATCCTTTAAATTTTCTATTTTTCTTCCTTTAATATTTGTTAACCTCCATTGGATCTGTTCTCTTTAATGATTTTAGACTCTAAACAAGAAGCAGCAAGTAGAATTTCCACGAATTATTCTGTAGAAAACGCGTCGAGTTTATAGGTTAACTTTTTCCGTCTTAGTGCAAAAAAGAATCACCACGTCTATAAAAATTAACTGATAAAGAGACTAAATAAATAGGTATTAAGATATTTATAACGTCACGTACAATTCATGAAGTAGTTGCTTCAAAAAATATTAATATTTTATTTTTTGGTGTTAATATTCACAAATAACATTACATATTATACATACATAGATGGAGTACTATAGGAGTGAAGTCCATATACAATGTGATTGGTTATTTTTAAACATGATCTATCAATTTGACAAACTTAATAACCAATGCGGTTGATGTTGGACCTCAGTCCAACAGTACTGCCATCTAGCGGGATTTTTTCACACGCGAAAACCCTCATTAGAAGACATCACTTAAAACCACAGAGGATTGTCTTGTATGATCATGAGTTAGAAGTTTTACAAACATATATATCAGGAATTAAAAATACCATTCGAGCGATACTTATGATAAAATTATTTTCAGTCAGCTCTTCTACGATGGATTCCAGCCCATTGCGGCTACTTTGGCTGCCGCTGTCCATGCGGACCCACCTTGCCCACCTAGTGATAGGTAAGTTGCGTTTTAAGTTATATTAAAAAATAAAATAAATTGCCATACTCACCACGCTTGGCAGACGGGTTGGCGAGGGTTTTGATATAAATGCAGAGTTTTCCTTCTCTGGGTGCTGATGATCATGCCAGCAGCTTTACCTTAGTCGCCTTTTACGACACCTCGGTAAGAGTGAGGGTGGCCTATTCTACTCTGCCGGGGACCACACGGCATCATTTGTAATGTCTGATTAAAATTAGACGCCCATGTTGAGACTTGTCAATTAAGTTTATTTTAATGAATTTCACAAATATAGTATAATATCCTTAATTTTGAGTACAACTTGTGGCGATCCTGTTTTCAAGGCTCCTGAATCTGATGATGGTGGGCCTTCAACATGAGCCTGATCGCAAAGACCGTCTTGCAGCGTCAAGCGGTGCTGAGCATCTTCTCGGAACAACTGGTTTTGGTGAGTGGAATTTTTATGAAGTAAAAATTTCTACTTTGTAACTTTGGAGTCCGATCATAACAATAAAACAGAAAGTTATCAAGCTGACATATTGTAATTTTGACCCCTTATACAATTTTTGCCTCATATTTATTAGATTTAATAATAAATGTCTTTTTTTTGTGTTAGGTAGGCAGACGAGCAGACGGATCACTTGATGGTAAGCGATTGCCGCCGCCCATGGACACCCGCGACACCAGTGGAGGCACAAGTGCGCTGCCAACCATTAAACCCCGCTTTCCCCCGGATTGGGCCTCCGGTACTCTCACTCACGTAGCGAAACAGGACAATGCTGCTTCACGCATGCTTATTTGTAGCATGTCCGTCCACACATTCTACAAAGTAGCATGCTTTAAGCATGAAAATAAGCATGTGTAACAGTGCCTTTACTAAATTTAATATGTAATCGACACCTAGCGCCCTAACAGCAGCTTAATTACAGTTCATTTCATCATTCCTATTATAAAATGTGCCGATTAAGGAGGCTCAAAGTCACCCAGAGAGCAATGCTCGGAGTCTCCCTGCGTGATAGTATCATAAATGATGAGATCCGCAGGAGAACTAAGGTCACAGACATAGCTCAAAGGATTGCATGTCTCAAGTGGCAATGGGCAGGGCACATAGCGAGGGGAATAGACGGCCGTTGGGGCGGAAAGGTTCTTGAGTGGAGGCCACGTACAGGAAATCGCATGGTGAAGGTCGCGGGCACGGGCGGCGCAGGACCGATCAGTGTGGAGATCATTGGGGGAGTCCTATATCCAGCAGTGGACGTCCATTGGCTAAAATGATGATGATGATTATAAAATATCCTGTTTCATCCAATCAGACTTGGAGTTCGAAATGGACGCGTCCTCATTGGCCCCCGAGCCGGCCACGTACGAGACCGCATACGTGACGTCACACAAAATGGCGTGCCGCGCCGGCGCATTCAGTGCGTGCGGCCAGCTGGTAGCCACGGGCAGTGTGGATGCTAGTATTAAGGTTTGGATGTATTCTGTTAATTTATCTATTAGTAAAAACGGCATGACACCAACTTAAGGTGACGGGTAGGGCACACTAGTGACGACAATCAATTTTAATTTTTAGCTACTAAACCGAATATATTTTAAACAACTTCGGGGTTACAACCTCTCGGTAAACACTTATACTATTTATTAAATAACTATGCAAAAATGTTGGGTCCAACGCGTACGCCAAAAATTTTTCGCGTACAAAAACGGACCAAACATTTATGCATGGTTACTTAATAAATAGTATAAGTGTTTGCCAAGAGGTTGTAACCCTGAATTTATTTAAAATAGATCAGGTTTAGTAGCTAAAAAATAAAATTGATAGGCATCGCTAGTGTGCCCTACCCGTCACCTTAAGAAAAACACTGAGATTTTTTTAACCAAATAACGTAATCCATAGAAAGGAGATCCTCGCACCGCAGAGCAAAGGCCTCCATCATAGAAATCAAGTCATCGCTACTATGATGGGATTAGGCTTAATCACCACGCTTGCCTAATGCGGATTGGTGATCACAAATCCGAGCTATGTTGTTCATAGAACACGTGGTTAAAGGGATGTAAATATTCACAGAAACACACGTGTCTGCTGAAATTATTATGCCGTATTGCTGGGGTCGTATGTCACATTAATTTTATTTTATTATTATAATGAATCTGCTTTGCTACAGTAGGTGGCATACGACCACGGTAATACGGCATAATTGACCCCAATTCTCGTGCTCGTGATATTTTGAAAACATGGCGGATATCACCCGAAAACCATACAAAAGAACTATGTTTTGTATCACTAAAACATAGTTTTTTGGTAACTATGTTTGTATGTTATAACATATATCAATATGTCGTATAAAAATATATGTCACGAGTCCGAGAATTGGGCACCTGTTATGTAATTGTTGTGTCAATGAATGTCTCATTCATTCATTCATTCATTCACTAGAAAAAAAATAAACAAAACTGATGGATTAATAAATATTTCATTTCATTTTGTTGTTAATATAGATTTTGGACGTGGAGCGCATGTTAGCCAAGTCGGCTCCTGAGGAAGTGGACCCTGGAAGGGAACAGCAGGGACACCCTGTCATCAGGACCTTGTGAGTGTCTCCTTTATTTATTTAAAAATCCACCAGCGAGAGCAGAATGAACATTAAGGCGACGGAGCTTAGGCCTATCCGTCGCCTTAATGTTCATTCTGCTATGCTATGACTTCTAGTATAAATGGCCCTCACTCAGCTTAAGGTCACCTTAAGCTGAGTGAGGGCCATTTATGCTAGAGGTAGGAGAGAGGGTAGGGCACACTAGCGACACCAATCGATTTAAATTGTTAGTTACTAAACCCGATCTATTTTAAACAGTTTCGGAGCTGGAGTCTCAATGCAAACATTAATACTGTTTATTTAATTATTTAGCACTACTTTTTGATCTGTTTTTGCACTCGAAATTTGGATTAACGCCACAAGTGGCCGTTTTTTGGCGGTAATTCAAATTTCGAGTACAAAAGTAGACCCAAAAGTTAAGTATAAGTATTAAATAAATATTATAAGTGTTTCCAGAGAGGCTGCAGCTTCGAAATTGTTAAAAAGATATCCGGTTTAGTTGATAACAATTTAAATCAATTGACGTCGCTAGTGTAACCTAGCCGTCACCTTAAAACAGGCACTGTTAGCGACGGCTCATTTGTTTCTTTTAATGTTAAAAAAAAAGAAAAAAACTGTCATTGTGAAAAAATTGCTTAAATTTCTTTTCGCGGCTGTTATTTATTTGCGTGTTTTTCCGTAATATATGAGTTCCTCGTAACGAAACGTGTTTCAATTGTAAACCAGTACGAAGTAAGTCTAGTCGGCCAAAACCACCGATTGATTCACACTTCTCGCTCATGTTAAGGTGACGGGCAGGGCACACTAGCGACGACAATCGATTTTCATTTTAAGCTACTAAACCGCATCTATTTTAAACAATTTTGGGGTTACAACCTCTGGGCAAACACTTATACTATTTATTAAATAACCATGCACAAATGTTGTGCCCGTTTGGTGGTAAAAGATTTAAAAAAAAAACGGACCTACCATTTGTGCATACAACCTTTCGAGTGCGAGAATAGACGCGAATAGTGTGCGAGCGAGAAGTGAATAGATGCGCCGCCATTTCTGATCCCATTCTTTATCCGCACACGTTGTATGTATGTATGAACGCACTCGTGGGGTGCGAGTATAGACGCAAATAGTGTGCGAGCGAGAAGTGAATAGATGCGCCGCCATTTCTGATCCCATTCTTTATCCGCACACGTTGTATGTATGTATGAACGCACTCGTGGGGTGCGAGTATAGACGCAAATAGTGTGCGAGCGAGAAGTGAATAGATGCGCCGCCATTTCTGATCCCATTCTTTATCCGCACAGATAGTATGTATGTATGAACGCACTCGTGGGGTGCGAGTATAGACGCAAATAGTGAGCGAGCGAGAAGTGAATAGATGCGCCGCCATTTCTGATCCCATTCTTTATCCGCACAGGTTGTAGTTATTTAATAAATAGTATAAGTGTTTGCCGAGAGGTTGCAACCCCGTAATTGTGTCAAACAGATCCGGTTTAGTAGCTATAAATTAAAATCGATTGGCGTCGCTAGTGTGCCCCGCCCGTCACCTTAATATGCTAAAACAAATTTAGAGGGTGAGGTGATTGTAATAAAATTGTTACTTGTTGTCTTTTACTATAGTTTAGCTAGCTACGCGATTCTACGAAATAAAATGTTTCGTCAATTAAAAAGAAACCAAGAAACGCCAGCTTTAACGTAAACACAGACAACGGAATGAATGGTGCAATGGAAATAAAAACATGTCCTGACAAGACACGAGCCGAAAGCGCAAAAGAATATTTCCGACGTCTCCCGTATTCTACCAAAAGCAAAGATCGGCCATTTTGCTGTCGACTAATCGGCCATTTTGCTGTCGACTAATCGGCCACTTTGCTGCCGACTAATCGGCCATTTTGCTGCCGACTAATCGGCCACTTTGTTGCCGACTAATCGGCCATTTTGCTGCCGACTAATCGGCCATTTTGCTGCCGACTAATCGACCATTTTCATCATCATCATCATCAGCCCATTTAAGTCCCCACTGCTGGGGCACGGGCCTCCCTCAATCACATGAGGGGTAATTGCCATACTCACCACGCTTGGCAGACGGGTTGGCGAGGGTTTTGATATAAATGCAGAGTTTTCCTTCTCTGGGTGCTGATGATCATGCCAGCAACTTTACCTTAGTCGCCTTTTACGACACCTCGGTAAGAGTGAGGGTGGCCTATTCTACCGTGTGGTCCCCGGCAGAGCAGAATCGACCATCTTGCTGCCGACTAATTGGCTAGTCGGCTAAAGTCATAGTCGGCCCATCTCTATTAATTATTACTAACCCTCACTTCGTTTCGCGACATTAGTTCCACTTTTTTCCCAATAGATGGCGCTACGTGTCGATTACATCGCGCAAGCGTATCGTGTTTTCGTATTATCTATGATGAGGAATATTTTTTCAGATACGACCACACCGATGAAATAACAGCCCTGGACTTCCATCCCAGGGAACAGATCCTGGTCTCAGCTTCCAGGGACTGCTGCATCAAACTCTTCGATATCACCAAAGCGTCCGCTAAGAAAGCTTACAAGTCTATAACGGTATGTTTTTTTTATGTCATCATCATTATCATCAGCCCATATAAGTCCCCACTGCTGGGGCACGGGCCTCCCTCAATCACATGAGGGGTAATTGCCATACTCACCACGCTTGGCAGACGGGTTGGCGAGGGTTTTGATATAAATGCAGAGTTTTCCTTCTCTGGGTGCTGATGATCATGCCAGCAGCTTTACCTTAGTCGCCTTTTACGTCACCTCGGTAAGAGTGAGGGTGGCCTATTCTACTCTGCCGGGGACCACACGGCCTTTTTTTATGTGATAGGTGGCAAACGAACACCCGCGACACCATTGTAGTCAGAAGTGCGCTGCCAACCTTTAACCTCCCCCTTTTTTATGTAATAGGTAGGCAGACGAACAGACGGATCACCTAATGGTAAGGAATTGCCGCCGCCCATGGTCACCCGCGACACCAGTGGAGTCACAAGTGCGCTGCCAACCTTTAACCTCCCCTTTCCCCCGGATTGGGCCCCTGGTACTTTCACGCAGCGACGGGTGGGGCACACTAGCGACGCCAATCGATTTTAATTTTTAGCTACTAAACCGGATCTATTTTAAACAATTTCGGGGTTACAACCTCTCGGCAAACACTTATACTATTTATTAAATAACCATACACGAATATTGTGTCCGGGTTTGTACGCGAAAAATTGATTCACGCCGAACTTTTCGCGAATCAACTTTTCGCGTACGCGTTGGACCAAACATTTTTGCATGGTTATTTAATTAATAGTATAAGTGATTGCCTTCAGGTTGTAACCCCGAAATAATTTAAAATAGATTCGATTTAGTAGCTAAAAATTAAAATCGACTGGCGTCGCTAGTGTGCCCTACCCGTCACCTTAACAACAGAAACTGAGTTATTGAACATTTTGGTCAATGAAATGTTTCTTTCTTTCAATATTTTTTGTTTAAATTTCTCTATTTAGTCTGCTCACATTTGCATGTCGTGACAGCCTGTAAGAGAATCTGCACTTAGCCTTATTATAGTACTTAAGTAAATACAATGTAATTAGTGTAAGATTTGTTGGTTGTCCTTAATAAATAAATAAAAAATATTTTTTTGAGATGTATTGTGATTTGTGTTTCTTCACCAGGACGCGGAACCGGTACTGTGTGTGGCATTCCACCCTCTCGGCGACCACATCATAGCGTCCACCACGCACCCGGTGATCCGCCTGTACGACGTCACCACCAGCCAGTGCTTCGTGTGTCCTATAGCCAGCCACCATCATAAGAAACAGGTCAACTCGATCAGGTGAGTGAGTTGCTGACATCATACACAAATGATACTGGGGATCCAATGACACTCTGGGATCAAATATGACACTTTGGGATCAAATGACACTCTGGTGCCAAATGACTCTAATGACGGGATCATGCTGCAAGTTTGGAGTCAAATGACACTTTTTGATCAAATGACACACTGGGATCAAATCACACTTTGGGATCAAATGATACTCATAGTGGGATCATGTCGCAAGTTTGGAGTCAAATGACACTTTAAGGATCAAATGACACACTGGTGCCAAGTGACACTAATAGTGGAATCATTCTGCAAGTTTGGAGTCAAATGACACTTTAGAATCAAATGACACACAGGTGCCAAATGACACTAATAGTGGGATCATACGGCGAATTTGGAGTCAGATGACACTCCAGCATCAAATGGCACATTGTGGGGGTGAGTACAGACGATCACATCGTAGGCACCACCACGCAAAAATCGTGTGTCCTAAAGCCAGCCACCATCACAAGAAACAGGTCAACTCCATCAGGTGAGTGCAGACAGACTTACTGACAACACACACCAAAGATACTTTAGAATCCAATGACACTGGGATCGAATCACACTTTGGGTCTAAATGACACTTTGGGATCAAATGCCACTTTGGGATCAAATGACACTTCACACTTTCACTTGGCCGTAATGATAACTACTTATCATAAACATACCCACATTTATATTAAATAATTTATTTCGTTTATTATTTATTTAATTATTTTTTTCACAATTACATGAACACATTCCTAGACATATATTAAAGAGTATATATTTCACACTAGGTACAC
The DNA here is from genome assembly GCA_019059595.1 of Marasmia exigua. Classification (NCBI taxonomy): domain Eukaryota; kingdom Metazoa; phylum Arthropoda; class Insecta; order Lepidoptera; family Crambidae; genus Marasmia; species Marasmia exigua. Next base: position 1,630,655 of record CM032490.1, read on the forward strand.
AGTACACACAAGGCTAATGTCCGTGGTACTCACTCAGCTGGCCCTCCTTAAAATCAGCGTCATGACCTTTTTTTAGGGCCATGACATAGGCTGAGTGAGGTCACAACACACAATATATATGCACTGCCTGGTTATTTGTACCCTAATTATTTTGTTTTTCCTTTGCTTTGTATTTTTTTTCTGTATCATATTTTTTGTTTTGTTTTGTTCTTTTGTAACTAATGTTATACTCGTATATAGTGTTGTGATGTCCAAAATAATATTTTTTTCTTTCTTCCTTTCGTTAAATCACACTTTAGCTCTAAATGACACTTTGGGATCAAATGACATTTGGGATCGAATGACACTTTGAGAACCAATGACAATTTGGGAACAAATGGCACTTTGGGATCAAAGGACACTCTGGTATCAAATGACATTGTGGGATCAAATGACACTTCTCGATCAAATGACACTCTGGGATCGAAATACACTGGTGCCAAATGACACTAATAGTGAGATCATGCTGCGAGTTTCGAGCCAAATAACACTGGGATTATATGCTACCTATGCGCTGCCAACCTTTGGGCATTTGGGCCTATACACGGTCACACACTCAATATAAAAACACTGTCTTTGTTCGGGCTTTGAAGCTCCTGCATTATTTTCTTCACCTTTAGGACGTGCGTCGTCGTTGCCGATCGCGGCGCGTAGGCACCTGCGTTGTTATATGAACATTTATTTTTCTTGTATAGTCTGTGGACACTTGTCAAGGAATCGCGGAGCGCGGTGCGCTACTTTACGCTATAATTTGTATGTCTTTTTCCACAGATTCTCTCCAAACGGCAAGTACTTCGCTAGCGGAAGCGCGGACGGCACAGTTAAGCTGTGGGACACAGTCTCCAACCGCTGCTTCAATACGTTTGTAAACGCGCACGACGGGTCCGAAGTCTGCTCGGTTGCTTTCACCAGGAATAGCAAGGTAACCGCAGTGGTAACACAGCGGTTATTTAATAAATAGTATAAGTGTTTGCCGAGAAGTTGTAACCCTGAAATTGTTTAAAATAGATATGGATATAAAGAAGTAATTTTATTGACTTGTATACATTACATAATTACATAAATACAAGACACTTTAATAAAAACTTAATCATCCGAAATGTTTGGTAGAAAAGCTGATATTGAGCTTGTGTCACTTCAGGTGTTAATAACATTTGGTACAACATTTGAACTTACATGTTGTTGTTTATATTAATATGATATTAATATAGGAATTGTTGAATTTTAATCGTTTTAAACAATGCTATTGGGTGCTGAGTGAGTTGTCACGTGAACCACTTGCTAGGACCTAAGAGAGTCTTAAAACCTGCGATTTCGTTAGGAGTAGTCTCGGCAGAATCCGTAGGTTGATAACGCGCCCGTTTTATTGAGTGACTGGGACTTTGACTGACTTCGACTGTTTGTCAAAATATCACTTGACATTTTTCCTTACGAGTTATTTTGCTTAATAACTCCATTAAATCTAAAACATGTACAACACTGGACGAATTAATTGCTGGACTGGTGGAAACATATATTCTACAAGTGACCGACTCAGTTTCCGTAGTCAGAGATTCTGACATTAGTGATGGTGAAGATAAAGATGTAATTAAGAAAGAGACATGAGTGATGATAAAGATGAAGATGTATTTTTTTTTGAGAAAATCCTTATCATCAATTGTGCCAGCCTATACTAAGAAAATAAGCATATAACAAAAAGGTTTTTTTTTTAATAATGGCTCTGCGTCTTGCCGCAACTTGCCAATGTCAAGTGATTAAAGAGACATGTTTCTTTTCTTGTTGAAATTGGACGGTGATGAGAGTTGGTGTTGATGAATCTCTTTAACAAAAAAGGTTGAAATAACCTGAAAACTTGATTTGACAATGACATAAGTGACATTGATAGATTTGACACTGACGTATCTGTCGTAGTTTTTTTGGTCTTGAATTCTAGTTTCGATTATAGATATAAACCCAAAAGCGTGTACACACAGCATGAATTATAATTTTGATCTTTTTTTTTGTCACTGTAGATAGGTAAGCGTTTGGCCATATTTCACCTGATGGTAAGTGATAATATGGTCTAAGATATAGCACGATTACCTAGAAGATACCTATTCACTCGCGCTTTGAAAACTCCCAAATTGTAGCCTCTAGGGAACACCTCCTCAGGCAGCTGATTCCACTGTTTCGCAGTACGAATAAGGAAACAGGATTCAAACCTCTTTGTGCGGACTTTTGGTATTTCCACCATGTACCCTTGTATAGTCTTTTTCTCTAATTATTTATCCATATTTCAGTACCTCATGACCTCGGGCATGGATTCCTCCATCAAGCTATGGGAGCTGTCCAGCAGTAGATGTCTGATACAGTATACTGGAGCCGGAACTACCGGTGAGTATATTATACTTTATTTTTAACCCCCGACGCAAAAACGACGGGGTGTTATAAGTTTGACGTGTCTGTGTCTGTGTGTCTGTCTATGGCATCGTAGCTCCCGAACAAATGAACCGATTTTGATTTTGTTTTTTTTTGTTTGAAAGATGAATAAGGAAGGAGTGTATTGGATAAAAATCGATCCAAGATGGCCGCCGTCACAAAGATTTGGATTTTATATTTTAACACAACACCCACAATGTGGGTATCATATAAAAGGGCTTGAGTAGCAGAATATATTAATTGTGAAAAATTTCAAATCCAAAATGGCCGCCGTCAGAAAATGACGTTGTTCCAACTGTCTCAAAATAGGTATCAAATGAAAGAGCTTTAGTTGTGTCGGGGGTTTTTTAAATTTTCAATTTTTACATGATAAATCCGCACTTGTGACTTTACTGGTGTTGCGGGTGTTCATGGGCGGGGGAATAGCTTACCATGAGGTGATCCGTCCGCTCGTCTGCCACCTCTCATATAAAAAAATAATAAAAGAGACCTGTTTTTTTTTTCACGATTTCAATGTTGGTCCCATAGTAAAAGATGTTCAGTTTCATGGGCTGAGCTACCACCGGAGATGTTTTGCGCTATTTAATAATAATATAATAATAAATAAATATTTCACAACATCACATACATTGATCTGACTCCGAGATAGGTAGCTCAAGAACCTGTGTTACGGATATCAGAATCAGCAGTGGGATTACAAATATATACATAATAATACTTTACTTTTGTAAATACATACTTATAATATATAGATACCACCCAGACCAATACAAACAGATATGTTCATGCACACAAATGTTTGTACTGTGCGGGGATCGAACCCGCAACCCTTGCACCAGAGGCAGCGTTTACTACCACTGTTCCAAACGGGTCGTCTCTACTCTATATATTTGTCTTCTCAGGCAAGCAAGAGCACCACGCCCAAGCGGTCTTCAACCACACTGAGGACTACGTGATGTTCCCCGATGAAGCCACCACTTCCCTCTGCACCTGGCACTCCAGGAGCGCTAGCAGGTGTCAGCTGATGTCTTTGGGACATAACGGAGCTGTGAGGTGAGTTTAAACTAGGTTATAGCGTAGGTTTAACCCTTTATAGGTAGGTACAGCCGTGTGGTCCCGGCTGAGTAGAATAGGCCACCCTCACTCTTACCGAGGTGTCGTAAAAGGCGACTAAGGTAAAGCTGCTGGCATGATCATCAGCACCCAGAGAAGGAAAACTCTGCATTTATATCAAAACCCTCGCCAATCCGTCTGCCCAACAAGCGTGGTGAGTATGGCAATTACCCCTCATGTGATTGAGGGAGGCCCGTGCCCCAGCAGTGGAGACTTAAATGGGCTGATGATGATGACTAATAGGGACAGACGACGAAAGCTTGTTTAATGATAAGCAGTGACATTGATTTTCTTATACACAGATTCATCGTCCACTCCGGAACAGCCCCAGCCTTCCTCACCTGCAGTGATGACTACAGAGCAAGATTTTGGTTCCGTCGGAACACGCATTAATGTTAAATGTTTGAAAAATGTAGTTTAAGTTATGTTAAGATGATTAAATAAATATGTATGTCTGATAATATGTTGTTTTGTTTATTGAACTGTTTAAGGTGACAGGTAGAGCACACTAGCGACGCCAAATGATTTAAATTGTAAGCAATTAAACCGGATATCTTTGTAACAATTTCGAAGCTGCAGCCTCTCGGAAAACTTTTGGGTCTGCTTTTGTACTCGAAATTTGAATTTAATTCTCACAAAATCTCATACGTTTACCTAACTCCGTACTAAGTAGCTTAAGCACTTGTGTTACAGATATCAGACAACAGAGGAACACAAATATATACTTAAATACATATTTTACACCCAGACACCGAACAGACAAGTGTTCATCGCACGAATGTTTGTCCAGGGTGGGGATCGAACCCACGACCTTTGGCGTAAGAGGCAGGGTCACTACCAATGGACAACATTTCAAAATTGCTAAGCTCTGAAACAAAAAATACCAATTCTTTGTTTACTTTTCCGCTGCTCGAATATATATTTATTCATTTTTTATATTGCTTATTTACTGAGAAAAAAATTAAAAACTAAAAAACGTAAGATGACGTCATCGGACGGCAGAATGTAAAATATTTCTTTGCTTAGCACATTATAGTTTTAAATTTAAGTAATGCCAAACTCATGACATGTAACTGTCAAAAAAAAAGACAACTTGTCAACGTTGAATGTATGAATGACGTTGACAATGTTGACACTAGTATTATTTACCTTTGACAGTAGTACCTTTTTTTTATTAAAACAATGATAAGCAAAGGAATATCGCTGTATTCAGCCGTCCGATGACGTCATTTGGCGCTTACGTCTATTTAGAATAAAAAGAATTTCAATAATTATTTTATGCATGAAAATGGACAAATTTTGAAAAAAGAAAAAATATGGGTCTGTTAATTTTATGTCTACTTTCATATAAAAAAACAATATGGACATGTTAAAAATTTGAAATGTTGTCCATTGCGCCATCCGGTCAGTCAATGAATTGCCGCCACTTATGGCGTTAATCCAAATAATTAAATAAATAGTATAAGTGTTTGCTTAGAGACTCCCGCTCCGAAATTGTTTAAAATAGGTTTAGTAGCTAACAATTTAAATCGATTGGTGTCGCTAGTTAGGCTACCCGTCGCTTTAAAAGTATCAGCCTATAACTGTCCCACTGCAGGGCAAAGGCCTCCATCATAGAAATCAAGTCATCGCTACTATGATGGGATTAGGCTTAATCACCACGCTTGCATAATGCGGATTGGTGATCACAAACCCGAGCTATGTCGGGAAAACTCGAACTTTTTGTACGTTGCCTAAATTGATTTGTATTTTTTATGCTAGAGGCGACAAATGAACAAGCGGGTCACCTGATTGTATGTTTTCAATGCCGGCCATGAACATCTGCGAAATGAAAGAGATGTTTTGTGTGGGACTTTTAATTTGATCGTCCCAATCAGAATCAGAAGGCCTATTCTCGAGCAATCGACATTGTAGTGGAGGTCAAGTTTGAATATACAAATGTAGGAACTCTCTAAATTGGACTTCAATGCAGGGACCGGGTTTAAAACCCTATCAATAAGGTAAGCCTATCATTGGCTTACCTCATCAATATGCTTACCCATTCATTACGGTAGGCGCTATCATCACGGAATACCCTATAATAAACTTACCATATCAAGATAGGGTTTTAGAATACTACCAAGCTATTTTAATCTCTACGCACAAAGCATTTGAATCAATATTGTGGACCTCGCTAACGGCAGCCGATTGGTCGGATTGAGTTCGTTCCTTTGACAGGTCGTGGAAAAGAGATAAGACAATCAATAGGGTAACCCTTACTATGCGGTAAGTGGTTGTAACCATATCAATAGAATTACCAATACAATACGCTTACACAATCAATAGGGTAACCATATTGATTTAGTAAGCGACAATAGGGTTACCCTATCGATAGGCTTAACTCTGAAACGGGGTTTTTCGGCCCCTGCTTCAATGTCGAGTGCTCGACAATAGGTCCTCAGAAACTTTATTGCTTGTAAATGTAGGTATTATATTGTCACACCACCGGTTCAAAGTCGCTCAAAGAGCTATGGAAAGGGCTATCTCGGAGTATCTCTGAAGGACCGCATCAGAAATGATGTAATCCGACAGAGAACCAGAGTCACCGACATAGCCCACCGAATTAGCAAACTGAAGTGGCAGTGAGCTGGTCACATTAGCCGCAGAACTGACAGCCGTTGGAGCCGTAAAGTCCTTGAGTGGAGACCGCGACTCGGTAAGCGTAGTGTAGGACGCCCTGCGACAAGATGGGATGATGACATTCGAAGGCTGGCTGGTGTGGGCTGGATGAGAGTGGCCGAAAATCGGGAGCAGTGGCGTGCATTAGGGGAGACCTATGTCCAGCAGTGGACGAGTGTGGGTTGCTGATGATGATATTGTCACAAGTCATCAGCCCAGTAGACACGAATACATTCTTAGCCAACCCCATCACTCCCCCCAACATTACGCGAGTAGGAAGGGGGTATTCGGAGTAAAAGCGGTACATTTCTTCTAAGTTATGATTTTGGTGGTGGATAACGTACCCATTTAACAACCCTTTTTAAGTTCCTACATGATATACATACACCCTCTTATTACAAAAAACTGCTCTGATACCGGTTTTAATCCTAAACTAGCAAGTTCATGATTATTACGAAATAATATTAGTTCAAAAATTTTTATTACAAATCCTCGACTAAGTATAGACCACTTAGTACCGCAGGATAGTGTCAAAATTGATCGAATCATTCAATCATTCGTTCAGTGACATTTCATGTTACATAACCTTATTTTGTTTTCTGAAGTAAAAATTCTAAAGAATTGTTTTTAATCAACAATAAATTAAAATATTGACCTAAGTAAGGTTTCCAATTAATATGCATAGGAATTGCTTATATTTTTGGGATTAAATCCCAAATAAATTAACTGCTTTCTCACAAATAACTTTAGCGTAAAACGGAATGAACTGTCACAGGGATACGTTGTCATGGTTACTAAATCGATATTTTGAGGTTAATATTTTAGTACTCATTTTAAACTAGGGGTCTGGGTGGTTAAACTTTTTTTTTTTATTTATTTATCATATAAAAATACATTTCAAATTATCTTAAAATAATCACGCACTTAAACCACTATGGTTTGTGATGGCGCGACCTGAGTCGATGTTAAAGTTAAGCAAAGTGCATAACGAACAATACACAATTCCTACCTACATAATTTATTCTATTAAGATTTAAGTAAGTGCATCTCATTCAACATTATCGAGAAAGTGCATCTTGAGTTTCTGTTTGATATTTTTATCATTAATCTGATCACGCAAGCTGAGAGGTAGCTGGTTAATAAGACGTGGAATTAGATAACTCGCCATTCGTTCCCCGTACATGTTATTCGCACCGCCTGTCATCAACCTACGGTTGCTAACAGCGCGCGTACACTTACGTATTGTAGTAACGACTTAAGTATTATAGTTGATTTACTAAACACCGTTAAACTTTATTTTGTAATAATGTTTACTCTAGTTCTTTAGTTATCTCCAGTATCAATCCCACTACTTATTTTAAACCACGTTTTGGAATAAGAGGGACCATGCTTATGTAATTTGAATGTGATAATATTTTTTTTTTGTACAGTCAAAGAACGAAAAGGTTCGTTTCAAATTGATTCGTTTGATATGCTATGAGCACTTATTACCTTTCGTAAATTTGTCAGAGTTATACCTGTTGCACACAAAATTCAGAGAGTACAGATTTGCTTATAGCAATATTGATTCCTTTTGATGTAAGATTATTATTCGGTAACGCAGTTGTTAATCGGTAACGTTGCGGTTGTGACACGGTAAAGCAGTGTTGTTATACGGTAACGCGGTTGTTAAAAGTAACACAACGGTTGTTATACGGTAACGCAGTTATTCAACGGTAACGCAGCGGTTGTAATACGGTAACGTACTGGATGTTCAACGGTAACGCAGCGGTTGTTATACGGTAACGCTGCGGTTTTAATACGGAAACGCAGTTGTTAATAGTAACGCAGCGGTTCTTATAAAGTAACGCATTTATTAAACGGTAACTCATTGGTTGTTATACAGTAACTCACTGGATATTCAACGGTAACGCACTGGATGTTATACGAAAATGCAGTTGTAACATAATGGTAACTTAAATCTTAAGTAGATATTTGGGTTCTTGAACGCGAGGCCCACTTACCTGGCTATACAGCTCGACCGAAGACTCTCCCTTCAGCTGGTGCCCTGTCAGGTACGTGTTGTGGCTCGACGCTATATAGTACTGGCTTAAAGGCCCCGACATCTGGGACGAGAGGCCCTTGCTATCCTCTTCTTCATTTGAGGACTTGCTGTGGATGAGTAGGTCTGGTTATGTAAATTCAGACAACATTTTTTTCTTTTATGTGATAGGTGGCCGACGAGCAGACGGATCGCCTGATGATAAGCGATTGCCGCCGCCCTGGTTATGGGGCTGCCACAATAGGTCGCAGTGGCTATGAGACGCAGGGCTCACCCCATTTCTATCAAATAATAATAGTATTGGAACGTCACCGTAAAACATTTTTTTTTAAATTATGTATCTCGAAAAATACACGACGTATCGTAAATTTTATTTTGAGTCATGTTTTTTATTTTCAACCAAATTGATGGAGCTACGGGCGATGTATTGCCAGTACAAGCGAGTGGACTGAGCCTGTGTTGCGAAGTACTGGGACGGCGATGACGTCACTTTACAACCCGTGTATTTTATAATCAAATATCTCGGAAGCTACACAACGTATCGTAGTAATTTTTTCAATCATACTATTTATTTTCAACTGAGTTTAAGGAGTGCTAAACAATAAAATTTGCGCACATTCTCCATTATATTGGCTGTCTGCTGTTAAAAACAATTGGTATGGCAGCTAACATAGAGGTACCTACAACTAATCGGTGTGGAAATTTGAAAAAAATACGTCACGTTTGCTTAATTTTGGATATTAATTAAAAAATGTCCATTACTGGGCGGCGTCCATTATAGGTTTATTATGTTAATATAAATGTATATATTATGTTAATGTAAATTTGAATTTGAATATTTTTTTTAATAATAATAATAGTTTTAATTTTATTTATTTATTGTTTAATATTTATTCTAATATAATTTAAATAATTTTAATTTTAACTCTTTAATTTTGATTTTAATTGTAATTAAATTTAATTTTTTAATATTATTTTAAATTGAATGAATAAAGAAATATAAAATATAAATGTGATCATTATGACCTATGGTTGAAAGAAAAGAATTTTATTTATTTTATTTTTATTTATAGTTGCCATTACCTTGGGTATAGATAATATGGTAGGTACTGACCTGCCAAAGTAGTTTGCCTTCCTCTGCTCTGGCACGAAGGCGTAGTTATCCTTGTCCGTCAGGAAGCGGACAAAGCCCTCGAAGGACAGGCACATGTCCGCCCTGAGGGACGGGTCCGGCTCGTGCCTCTAATGGAAATACACATTATTTAATTATACTACGTAAAAAAATTTGCAATAATACTTAAAGGAGTGGCACATATACCGTGTAAAGAATTCACTGCCAAAATTTGAGCATCATCTGAGCGAAAAGAAAATCAGCTGATCCATACTAAATAGAATATCCGCGCGTTATAGAACGAATATTGAATATAGAACGAGCGAATATAGAACGTCCGAGAACCACGCTTCGGCATAAATGGGCCGGCTTAACCGGAGTAATACCACGTCCTCATAGAAAACCGGCGTGAAGCAGTGCATGCGCTGTGCTTTGCTGCGTGAGTGAGGGTACCGGAGGCCCAATCCAGGGGAAGGGGGGCTAAAAGGTAAGTAGCGCACTTGTGTTGCAGGTGTCCATGGGCGGCGGTAATGGCTTACCATCAGGTGATCCGTCGGCTCGTCTGCCACCCATATCATAAAAAAAAAATACATATGTATACTGTTCCATATATATGGAACAGTTGACTTTTTTCACTCAGATGATGCTCATATTTTAGTAGCGAAGTCTTTACACGGTATATGTTCACACCTTTAAATATTATTGTCAATTTTTTATCCTCACCTGTATGATATCCCGTAGTTGATCCTCAGTCTTAGGCTCGTTCTGTCTGGTCTCACAGAATTTGCCCAGCGTGGGCAATGATAGCACCCGCCCGTTCACGTCTGGGCAGGCACCTGGACAAAAAAATAAGATAAGATAAGAAACAATTTATTAACCATAACACATTACACATAGAACAAAACAGAGAAAAAAAGGTACAGAAACAAAGAGTTGCGGTCAACAAGGCTCAGCCTCAGCATATGCTGCAACTGCCACATACAGCAGCTGCAGCGCTGGTTTTCAGGCTGGACCTTGGGTGACGCCTTTGCATTGAAAAAAATATTATTAAAGATTGACATGCAATAAATACAAGTAAAAAGAAAATGAAAAATTACATATACTAACAAAACAAAGAAATAATAACAGAGATAAATAATCAATTTTAAAACATTAAAATTATATTTAAAAAAAAACAACACAAAAAAAAACAAAAAAATGGCATTCGCGGGTGTCAAAACAATATTATCATAAGCGACAGTGGCGCCATCAATTAACTGCGCGCATTATTATCTGTGCCACAGTATGTACACAAAGGAGAAAAAACCAAAACAAAAAAAAAATAGAGAAATATTTTGACAATGAGCAGTTTTCCTGTAGGTATTTATTAACTTTGAAGTTACTCGCTAGATGGTGTTAGCAGTCTCTATATATGTCAAGTGTTGGATGATGTATATATGCCCAGTGCTAGGTTTTTCACGTGTAACTAATATTTCAAAGTATGGTTGGTTACATGGAAAATAACACTTTATACCAATGTCCAGTAGACCTAAAGTGAATTGTAAAATAATTACTGCCATGGCGTATGGAGATTATTTTGATTGCTGCCCGTTTGAAATTGGGGTAATTTTTATACGATCTAGGCAGCTGGTGTTCTGTGTCTATTACTTATGTGTAAGGTTTTATGGTTACCTGGTAAGGCAGCAGCTGCTAACAGGTCGAAAGCTTTCTTCCGACTTGCTTTGTCGCTGGGCGGTTCCAGGTCTAAAGATCCATTCCTTGTGAGCAGACCTGGATAAAAAATGTTTTTATTAGAATAGCCAGACATTTGGCCACAATCTCACCTGATGGTAAGTGATGATGTGGCCGAAAAAGGAGTATGCCTGTCTAGTAACAGCCTATTCACTCTTTTCTTGAATAAGTTTCAGATCATAGCGTTCTGGGAACTCATCTTCCGGCAGAGAGTTCCATTCCTTAGCTGTACGCAACATGAATGTACATTTGAACCGTTTGGTACGTGTTGCCGGTATTTCTACCACATAAGGGTGGTAACCCCTTTCTCCGTCTTGTGTCCCGATGATGAAAGGGGGCCGGTGGAATTAGATCATGTAATTCCTTCGCACACTCTCCGAAATGCAACCTGTAAAAGACCGAAAGACACGCTACCTTACGCCTATGTTCAAGGCTTAACAACTTGCGGTCGAATAGTTCGGCGTCGCCAACAATCCTTTTTGCTCAGTTTTAGATCGATTCCAATGCAGCCAGTTGGTATTTGGCAGATCTATCCCAAAGGTGACAGCAGTACTCCATGCAAGTTCAGACTTGAACTTGGTAAAAATGTAAAAGCTGCTCCGGTGTGAAGTACCGCCGGACCTTCGAGAGAATACCAAGTTTTTTGGCTGCTGTTTGGGCTATGGATTCGATGTACTACCCGAAGTTTAGTTTGGATGTCAACTGCATACCTAGGAGCTGTAGGTTCTCAGTCACGGGTACAGGTACATTCCGAAAAGTTGGAATCAGGTCAAATTGACTCCATTTGGTGGAGAATAGACACGCCTGCGTTTTGGTAGCATTAAACTACACTAGGTTGGCATCACCCCAATTGGAGATTGTTCAAACGTTCTACCATGGACCCACGACTAGACTGGATCTGTTTACTGCTGGCTCTTGCCCCGGAGAAATATCTATCGACAACTGTGCTATCATTCGCATACCCATCCCAGGCACTAGCAGGTCATTTATATGTAGCAGGAATAGCGTTGCTGATAGTACGGACCCCTGAGGAACTCCGGCATCGATAGTCTGAGTATCCGAAGAAGCCATCTAAGACTACTCGTATCGACCGTTCGCTCAAGAAGTCAGATTCTTGTTTTTTTAGTCTCGGGTATAGTTCAAAACCCCGCATACCTACCCGGAACAAAATATCCGAGTTTAGACATCTGTCACCTGTCTGTGCTGTTTCTTTTGGGTCAAAGTCCGTGCGATCAGTCTAGTGAAACTCCCATAGTGAAAAATGAGTCAATTGATTGTATGAAACGTACACTAGAAATAATGGCGAATATTATTTATTTTTAATAGCGTACCACATCCCTATTTTGGTGAATATGTTGGTAGTACTGCATTGTCATAATTTCTGCGATGTTGGTATTCAGTTCTTGTGCAAGTTCAAATTGTATAATGAAGAAAGGCTAATAAAAAATAGACGATTTTTTGAATGACAATAATTTAGGGACATATTAGTAACACAGAAATTGTACTATATTTTTAAGTTAATGGTGACATATTGTAAAACATTTTTTTTAAAAGAGTAACTGCTGAGTTTCTTGCTGGTGTTTTCTTGGCAGAAAACTACATTCCGAACCAGTGGTAAACATGTTGACATTCGTAAGTGTTCTGTATGGACCTAAATTGAATAAACAATTTTCATTTCATTTTAGTTCTTGTGCAAGTTTCATAGAAGCTATAATTGTCCATATTCGACTATGGAAGTCCCGTCTCTTAAAGCGTAGTGATATTCTCTTTGCGTGTGATTTTAAACGGGGTAATGACACGATTTTCTGCAATCTGGTAATTACTCACCAGTCCTGAAAACCGTCCTACTCCTGAACAGCTCTGGTGAGGACCTGCTCTTCTCAGCCCCCAGGAGTGGGGACCTGTTCCTCGGTACCGCCAGCTGCTCGAACACGTCTCGCAGTTCCGAACGCATTACTAGACTGTGGACAAGCAAATATAGCTTTTATAAGTATTTGGTTAATTACTCGTGGCTGCTCGCAGATACGCGTGAAATTTGATTTGGCACAAATTTTTTTTAGTAATAATTTATAGATACTTATTGATATAATGTTGTTCCAACCTAACAGCTCCCCCATCATCATCATCTAAGCGTAAAAAGTTCCGTCCGTTAAAAATAAGTTAAGGTGACGGGTAGGGCACACTAGCGACGCCAATCGATTTTAATTTTTAGCTACTAAACCGAATCTATTTTAAGCAATTTCGGGATTACAACCTCTCGGCAAACACTTATACTATTTATTAAATAACCATGCACAAATGTTGGGTCCATTTTTGTACGCGAAAAATTGACTACCGCCAAAAGCGGCCACGTGCGTGAATCAATTTTTCGCGTATAAATTTGGGTCCGAAATTGTGCATGGTTATTTAATAAATAGTATAAGTGTTTGCAGAGAGGTTGTAACCCCGAAATTGTTTAAAATAGATCCGGTTCAGTTACTAACAATTAAAATCTATTGGCGTCGCTAGTGTGCCCTACCCGTCACCTTAAGAAACCTGCATGGATAGTTTCTGAAACGTGTAACCATGATCCAATTTTTTTTTGTGTAATAGGTAGGCAGACGAACAGACGGATAACCTCATGGTAAGCAATTGCCGCCGCCCATGGACACCCGCGACACCAGTGGAGTCACAAGTGCGCGGCCAACCTTTAAACCCCCCTATCCCCCGGATAGGGCCTCCGGTACCCTCACTCAAGCAGCGAAACACAGCACAGTGTTGCTTCACGCCGGTTTTCTGTGAGGCCGTGGTATCACTCCGGTCGAGCCGGCCCATTCATGCCGAAGCTTGGCTTTCCTACAGTGCACTTGTGTTTGCGCACACACTTGAGCACTATCATGCCTGCGTACGTGGCTGGTTAGTAGGTAGTTAGTGTATTCCATTTTATTTTGTCCTAGCTGTCGCTTCGGAGCCCAAGGTCCTCTCACCCTCGTACTTACCTAAAACTTCTGAATAAGGCGACGAAGTCCATGAAATCGAGCTGAGTGTCGTACCCCACGGAGCCTGTGCGCAGGTGCTTCAGATTCTCCCAGAAGCGCTCGCTGGTCTCCAGGCGTCTGAGACTGCGGGCAGAAGTACTTGATATATTTAAAAGCAATCTTTTTGCAATTTATACAATTTACTAGCTTTTGCCCGCGACTTCGTCTGCGTGTAATTCGAATAAAAACAAGGTCTTATAGATATCTTTATAAATTATAGCCTATGTGTTATTCTGATCTATAAGCTACATTACTGTAAAGTTTCATTAAAATCCGTTTAGTAGTTTTTGCGTGAAAGAGGAACAAACATCCATCCATACATCCATCCAAACAAACTTTCGCCTTTATAATATTAGTAAGGATAAGTAAACACTTAAACATTCAACAGTGGGAGAGCCACGCTTCGGCATGAATGGGCCGGCTCGACCGGAGTAATACCACGTCCTCACAGAAAACCGACGTGAAGCAGTGCATGCGCTGTGTTTCGCTGCGTGAGTGAGGGTACCGGAGGCCCAATCAAGGGGAAGGGGGGTTAAAAGGTAAGCAGCGCACTTGTGACACCACTGATGTTGCAGGCGTCCATGGGTGGCGGTAATCGCTTACCATCAGGTGATCTGCTCGTCTGCCACCTATATTATAAAAAAAAATCGATCTTTGTGGAGAACATTGAGGGAGGCCTATGTCCGTCTATTGGCTGAAATGATGATGATGAAACAGCTAAAAATTTAATCTCTATTTTGCTATAAAATTATCAACTTTTGATTTACGGTTTGGCTGCGGGAGTATTTCCCGACGGCTACGACTTAGGGACCATCAAGAGAAGAGCGTACTCTTTTTTAAAAAGGCCGGCAACACATTAGCGATCTCTCTAATTTCGCCGATGTTTATGGGTGGCGTTGATTACTTTCCATCAGATGACTTCCTCGTTTGTCACCTCTAGCATAAAAAAAAATTGCAGTCTTTTTTTTTTATATGAGAGGTGGCAGACGAGCAGACGGATCACCTGATGGTAAGCAATTCCGCCGCCCATGGACACCCGCAACACCAGTGGAGTCACAAGTGCGCTGCCAACCTTTTCCCCTTCCCCCCATTGGGCCTCCGGTAACCTCACTCACACGGCGAAACACAGCGCAGGCGCTGCTTCACGACGGTCTTCTGTGAGGCAGTGGTATCACTCCGGTCGAGCCGGCCCATTCATGCCTAAGCGTGGCTCTCCCACATTTAAAGTCTCATCCTAACATAGTTCAACATTCACCCGAATTGGGCCTCCAGTACCCTCACACACTTGGCGAAACCCAGAACAGGTGTTGCTTCATGTCAGTTTTCTGTGAGTGGTATCACTCCTATCGAGCTGGCCCATTCATGCCGAAGCGCAGCTCTCTTATGGTCAAAACTAACATAATTAATTTTGAGTGCAATAAAAGTATATTCATTCATTCATTCATTCTTTCATTCATTCATTCATTCATTCAATCAATTACTGTCTTTATTCATCATCATCAGCCCATTTAAGTCCCCACTGCCGGGGCACGGGCCTCCCTCAATCACATGAGGGGTAATTGCCATACTCACCACGCTTGGCAGACGGGTTGGCGAGGGTTTTGATATAAATGCAGAGTTTTCCTTCTCTGGGTGCTGATGATCATGCCAGCAGCTTTACCTTAGTCGTCTTTTACGACACCTCGGTAGGAGTGAGGGTGGCCTATTCTACTCTGCCGGGGACCACACTGTATTTATTATTGCAACCCATGTTCCTCTACCGTGTTTTTGTGTAATGGAACTCCCTGCCGAGGTCTGTTTGGAGTACCTACTGCTGTCACTTTTGGGATGGATCTGCCCGATCCTCTGAGTTTTCAAGTATAAAAACATTAAAAATCTTATACTGCGAACGCGCAGTCAATTGGAGTACGCAGCGCAAGTCTGGAACCCCATTTATGACGACTATGTTCAGAGACTTGAGAGGATTCAGAGGAAATTTCTTAAATATCTACAATATCGTGCTGGGATTAATCTCCCCGATTACATCTGACGTTGTCGAAAATTTCATTTCCTTTCGCTGTATGAAAGAATGACTTTTGACCTTTCATATCTTTTGAGCATAGCAAGCGGTAAAATAGACTGTCCAGAGCTTCTTGAACTTATAGGGCTGCGCACTAACTCGAAGTCTTTCAGATACCCCAGCTTGCTCTTTTTACCGCACGCAAAGACTAATTATAGGCGGAACGCATTTTCCATTAGAACAGGTCAACTATTTAATAATTTGGCAAAAGCAAATGTCGACATTGACTTGTTCAACACTTCAGTTTCGAAATTGAAACGTGTACTGAATGATAACTTTTTCTCAAATGTTATTTAATTTCTTTTTTCCTGATAATGTCAGATGACTTGATCAATTTCAATGTTTCTTCTTCTGGGAGTGGCAAATACGTTGTTCGTTTTGTTTGTAATTTAGTAACTTTTTGTTTTTTGCTTTCTTAACATTACCCACTTGCATTTTTGTTAAACAACCAAGTGATTATGAGTGGAAACTTGTAATTGGCCCTCAACGTTTTTTTTTCTGTGACTGTATCCCTAAATCTAGCTGTAAGTTTTCCAAAAACTTGTAAAATAAATAAATAAAATAAAATAAAATATCAGCTGGATGCTTTGGACTCAATAGAGCACCGTGAAAAGAGACTCTTAGAGGCTGGCTTCAGTCTTCTATCGGATTAATTTCAGTTAGTGTGCGGAGATTCAGCATAATTTGATCCCCCTAGCCCATTACACCACCGGAAAACAAGACGCGGCGAGGGGTTTCACTCCTACGTTGTTGGCTTACCCCTTATTCGCACGAAGCGATTCGCTTCCACGTTCATAATGTGGACAGCTAAGGAATGGAACTCCTTGCCAAGGTCTGTTTTTCCGGATCACTACAATCTGGACATCTTTAAGGCAGTATTGAACAGGCATCTTCTAGGCGAACGCGTATCAAGAATGATGAAATTCGTAGTGGAACCAAGGTCAAAGACATAGCCCAAAGAATTTCATGCCTCAAGTGGCAATGGGCAGGGCACATTGTGAGGAGATCAAACGGCCGATGGGGCAGAAGGTCCTCGAGTGGAAGGCGCATATAGGAAACTCGAAGCCATGGCAGCCCCCACAAGGTTAACCAAAGATCTGCTGAAGGTCGCGGGAATCCCTTGGATGCGGGCGGCACAGGACTGATCTGTGTGGGGATCATTGGGGGAGGCCTATGTCCAGCAGTGGACGTTTACTGGCTGAAATGATGAGGCGAACGCGTTACATCCCATTTCGACCGTGGGAGAGCCACGCTTCGGCATGAAAGGGCCGGCTCGCCCAGACTGATCATCATTATCAGCCCATTTAAGTCCCCACTGTTGGGGCACGGGCCTCCCTCAATCACATGAGGGGTAATTGCCATACTCACCACGCTTGGCAGACGGGTTGGCGAGGGTTTTGATATAAATGCAGAGTTTTCCTTCTCTGGGTGCTGATGATCATGCCAGCAGCTTTACCTTAGTCGCCTTTTACGACACCTCGGTAAGAGTGAGGGTGGCCTATTCTACTCTGCCGGGACCACACGGCGGCCCAGACTGATACCACGGCCAAATCTTCACTGTGCTGTTTTGTGTTGAGGATACTGGAGGCCCGATTCAGGGGGAAAGGGGGGTTTAGAAGCAGCGCCCTTATGACTCCACTGGTGCCGCGGTTGTCTATGGGCGGCGGCAATAGCTTACCATCTGGCGATCCGTCTGCTCGTCTGCCACCAAAAAAAACATTCTAGACCTCATCATCACTTTCCATCAGGTGAGATTGCGGTCATGCGTTCGCCTATAATCGTTCATACAAAAAAAAATACCAATATCCTACTGTTACAGGTGTACAGTGTACCTATTCGCCCTCTCTTATATCCCCAATTACCCCATAAAAGGGTCATCCCAAATTAAGCTAATTATGAATTAGTGAGAGTGCGTCATTTAATCTAGGTCATGAGCTCATTAGTGCGGGTCAGTGAGTAACTGGGTCAAGGTCATTTAGAGGGTCGCTTAAAGGTCAATTTTTTAATAAAATTTTACTGTGATCCATACCACTAATTAGGATTCGTAAAAATGCCTAATAAATTAATTATTACTTAAAAATATATTTTGTATTTTTAAAGGATTTAAATTTATATTTTTATAGTTGCTAAATTTTAATTTTTCAATTAAAAGCTTATTTTTTCAAATTTTATTTTATTTTATTCTATATTAGTATTGCCCGACGGCTACGACTTAAAAACTTTATTGCACTAAATTTAGTACATGGGGCGCGCGGTAGATGGCGCGGAGGCGCGTGAGTGTAGGTTCCCGTGAATGAATTGATTTTACCTATGCATATTGTCAAAAATCGGGTCAAAAACGATAGGCCGTCGGGACGAGGATAATGTCATCGAAATCGGCACAGTCCCGGCGAAATCGGGACGGGACTCTCCCACGGTTAAGGCGAAGGGTAGCCCTAACTAGCGACACCATTTAAGCTACTAAGCCGGATCTATTTTTACTAAGCCGGATTTATTTATTGAATAACCATGCACAAATGTTGGGTCCCTTTTTGTACGCGAAAATTGATTACCGCCAAAAACGGCCACTTTTAGCGTGAATCAATTTTTCGCGTACAAATGTTGGGTTACGCATTTGTGCATGGCTATTCAATAAAAAGTATAAGTGTTTGCCGAGAGGTTGTAACCCCGAAATTGTTTAAAGTAGATCCGGTTTAGTACCTAAAAATTAAAATCGATTGGCGTCCCTAGTGTGCCTTACCCGTCACCTTAAGTATTAGACTCAACCTTTAGGTATAGAAAAAATCATCATCATCAAATCAGCCCACATCCACCCACTGCTGACTATAGACCTCTTCTTTATCAGGCCACTCCCTTCCTGTGACGTCATGTAGGTAGACCACCTGCCTAATGGTCCGAAGATATTGTAACGGCAGTGGGGAAACAATGGATAAGACTGACAGGGGACCGAAGGGAGTGGCGTGATTGAAAAGATCTTCTTCATCGATTTCTTCATTGCTAAAGTTTCTTGAAATGCCTTTACAGAAGCGGTGACAAGGCCTTTCCATTCTTCCCTATCCTCGGCTTGTCTTAGGGCAATCGGCAAAGTGAGTCCGGTTACATCCCTTATTGGGACTGCTTAACTAAAAGATGAACGGCCTCTTCGTATTTTACCATTGACCTTCCCCATAACAACCAACTTGTCCAAGTTGTCGGACTGTCTACGGGCGATATGGCCAAAGTAACCAAGAACTCTTTGGTAACAGATAGTCGACAGTCTGGTTTTGATCTTCAGTTGGTCGAGAATTGATCTATTGGTTCTTTTTGACGACCCGTTTGGAACAGTGGTAGTGAACGCTGCCACTGGTGCAAGGGTTACGGGTTCTATCCCCGCACAGTACAGACATTTATGTTCATGAACATGTCTGTTTGTATTGGTCTGGGTGTTTCCTACGTATTATAAGTTTAGGTATATTTACAAAAAAAAGTATTATATGTAAATATTTGTAATCCCACTGTTGATTCTGATATCCGTAACACAGGTGCTTGAGCTACCTATCTCGGAGTCAGATCAATGTATGTGATGTTGTGAAATATTTATTTATTTTTGCGGTCCAAGGTATGCGTAACATTCTCCTCCAACACCACATCTCAAAGGCCTCTATGTTCTTTCGGTCAGCTGCGCGGATAGACCAAGATTCGGAGCCGTACATAAATATCCAGCATACTCATTATTAGAGATGCGCCGAATATTCGGCATATTCGGCATAATTTTTACTATTCGTAGCTTAGATTAAATCAAAATAGCTGAAGATAAGTGACTCGTCTCTACCACGTGGACCGCATAAATTAGGACCCCGTCGCCTAATTTCACGTAGACTGACGTAGCATGCGCGTAGCACGTTTGATGACTCATTCAAGCATGTCAAAACAAATAGGTCTGTTTACAGTTGTCTAATTTGTAGGCACGTGCCGTATCTTCCGCTATTTTGATTTAATCTAACATTCGTAGGTATTCGGCCGAATATTTGGAATTATTCCCGAATAATTCGGTTTGAGTAATTCTTTTCTTAGCTACATGACTTTGTAATCGTGTTTATTCTAGTTCTTTTGTCATTCCTTGTGTTAATCCCTGTACTTATTTTAAATCACGTTTGGTAATAAAAGGGATTGAAAATGAATATTTCTGTTATGATAACCACATTATCATAACATTATAATCATCATAGTATGGGAGTGGGTAGTGTAGTGAGGTACGGTTCGCTTGTCATCTAAACAGCAGCGCCACGTAACATACATGGTTGAAACCTGTTCATCATCAGCAACCCACTCTTGTCCACTGCTGGACATAGGTCTCCCCCAATGCACGCTACTGCTCCCGATTTTCGGCCACTCTCATCCAGCCCACACCAGCCAGCCTTCGAATATCATCATCCCATCTCGTCGCAGGGCGTCCAACACTACGCTTACCGAGGACCTAACCAAGTTACCAAGGACTTTACGGCTCCAACGGCTGTCAACCCACTGCCACTTCAGTGTGCTAATTCGGTGAGCTATATCAGTGACTCTGGAATCTGTTAACGCGACAAATTCAATAAAATATTAAGCCGAATAATTCGGCCGAATATTCGGTTCGGTAAAAGTTAAACCGAATATTATTCGGTATTCGGTTATTCGGTGAAACCACTATTCGGCGCATCACTAATAATAATTGATATGTAATGTGCAATATTAACTCTCTCACCTACTCCTGTTGGGGGATCCAGCGATGATGCTGGTGGCTGCCGCTGTCAGGCTGCTGTGCCTCGGCGCGCAGGGGTGGTGGTGGCTTGATGATGATGAGTATGAGCTACGAAGGTCAAAGGTCAAGGTCAAGAAGGTTATAAAAAAATTTTTTTTTGGCGGTTAATCTTATGTTTTACAATTTTTTTCTTCAGTACGACCACAGTTTTCAATTTGATTCGTTTGATATGCTATGAGCACTTATTACCTTTCGTAAATTTGTCAGAGCAATAACTGTTGCACAGAAAATTATGCTTAACTGTTAGATCAGAAAGTTCAGATTTGCTTGTAGCAACATGATTCCTTTTGATGTAAAGAAAATTTAAAGAAGGTTGGCAGATCTTTTTAAAACGGTATGTTGGAGTAACTGATTCTTGACCAATAATAGCAATACTATCGATAGTACTATCTATAGTCTGAATGATTTTCGAGGTCAACTATCGATAGGTAAACTATCGATAGTTCCGCAACACTAGAACTTGTCTGTCTTTTTTTTTATTTATTTGGCTCCTCAACAATGAGTACACTGTTACGTAAAAAACGTACAAGACTAATTTAAGACTAAGTGTCACATTACTCAAAGACGAGCACAACTAACAGTGGGACAGCCACGCTTCGGCATGAATGGGCCGGCTCGACCGGAGTAATACCACGTCCTCACAGAAAACCGGCGTGAAGCTGTGCATGCGCTGTGTTTCGCTGCGTGAGTGGGGGTACCGGAGGCCCAATCCAGGGGAAGGGGGGTTAAAAGGTAAGCAGCGCACTTGTGACACCACTGGTGTTGCATGCGTCCATGGGCGGCGGTAATCGCTTACTATCAGGTGATCCGTCTGCTCGTCTGCCACCTATATTATAAAAAAAAACAACATGCACTAATATAGAAGAAAGTTATAATTAACCTAACTTATGGATGCGGCGCCCCGCATCTCACTTTCAATATATTTTATTAGGACTTTTGAGAAAAAAAAAATGCGAACAGACGAATGAGATGCGGCGGGCCGCTCCAACTCCTCACACCTAATGCCAAGAACATTTTTTTTAATTTAGTTTCAGTCTTACCTATGTCTCGGAGAACCCTGGGTAACCTCATCCTCACTCCTGGTCCCCGAAGTGTGCGTGGACCCGTAGCTTCTAGGCGAGCTCGTTTTTAGCTCTGAAGTTGATTTATTTTTCTGTGAACAATTAAACAATATTTTTATAGAATCAATAAAATTGAATCTAATCGAATTGTCGATGACTTGACTGTCTCTAGTCGACTAGATCCTCTAGCACTGCGGCGGGATATTTTTTTTGGGCCCACGATAGGTGGCAGGCAGATCGCCTGATGGTAAGCGATTGCCGCCGCCCATGGACATGCAACACCAGTAGAGTCACAAGTAGTGTCGCGAGTTCCATTTAACACTTTGGGAGCGCCTCTTGCGCAAAGTATTGTGTTTAGAAAAAAATTATGTCAAAAACCTCAACATCATTTTTAAAGACCTATCCATAGATACACCACACGTATAGGTTTGACGAAAAAAAAATTTTTGAGTTTCAGTTTCAAGTATGGAGATCCCCCCATTTTTTTTTACTTTTTCCAATTTTTATGTAAAAATCGTAATGCTGTTAACAAAATACATCTATTTATCAAGTTTCAATAGTATAGTTCTTATAGTTTCGGAGAAATGTGGCTGTGACATATGACGGATACAGACGGACTGACATGACAAATCTATAAGGGTTCCGTTTTTTGCCCTTTGGCTACGGAACCCTAAAAAGGTGCTTTGAAAACCATAGTATTACCACAAACGCTCGATTACGCACGCACACAGACGCACACTTTACACGGATTCTAAGGCCCCATCGGAGTACAATCGTAGGAACTAAATTCAGGGTTGTCGGTTTTACTCGAGTGCCGCTTACTTTATTTTGGTAGAGAAAATAAGTATATACATTATTATGTATGTTATCAAAAATGGATTCGGATTTTAAAGTGATATGATAGGGGGTGGAGGTAAGTGGTGTATCTAAGGTGCGCTCTTTCTATTTTAGTTGAAATTTACTGTTGTCTGCTGTAATTTACGAGTTACGATGACAATTACATTTTGGGGTGTCGGAGATGCAGATTGATATGAGGGGGATGGTGGGACCTCACTGTGTCTTGGCCCGAGCGATCGGGTGCATGGCCAATACCTTAATGCGGTTTCCAAGTAACGAAACAAAACGTTATGAAAAGTATGTCTAATTTTATGTACCTTTGCGTAGCTTTTTGCAACTTTAGGAATCATTTTGTGTACCTTTGTGCACGAATATTGTATGCTAGTATTATGCTTATTTCTTAAGAAATATCATTAGTTCTAATTTAACACGTACCAGATGATCCTTGTTGCACCTAGGGCCCCGCGATCACGGCCCGGTACTTAAACCAGTAGTCCCAAGGAAAGAATAATATTTTACAAAAATAAGAGGACAACCCTATACGGTAGGTAACTTTCTGTCCAAAATGGCGGAGTGTCGATACTGCTTTAGCGTATTTATCTATCTGTGATAATGGTCTGTTAAGATCTTGTACACTTCGATCCCCTCGCACTTTTTGGTCCCTCAAGGTAGACAAGCCTAGCATCCTCAACCTTTCTTCATAGTCAAGGCCTTGAAGTCGTCTTGGAATTTTGGTGACCTTTCTTTGAGCCCTTTCGAGTATCTCAATGTCTTTTATGAAGTACCTAAGGGTTCCACACTTGGAAACCATTATTCCTAGATGGGCTTGATGAAAGTCTTGTAAATTTTGCTAGCCATCTCCGTGGTAAGTATCATCATCCCTACTATGATGGGATTAGGCTTAATCACCACGCTTGCCAAATGCGGATTGGTGATCACAAACCCGAGCTATGTTCGAAACATTCTTTTCGTCCCGGGAATCGAACCCAGGACCCCGAGATCACGACCCGGTACTTAAACCACTAGATCAACAGGGCGTGGTAAGTATTACCTTAAACTTAATTCCACAGCTCCTGATGGAGTCTGAATTTGATTCTGTGAAGACACCCTTAACGGGAGTGGAGTGGGATGAGCTGCCGTAGATAGACTCCCGGCCGCCAAATACCTGGTGGAAGAAGGTTAATAGATTTTAAAAAGGTTACGAATGGATACTTATGTAGATACTGATAAATCAAAGTCAGGGTGAGCCGAAGATTTTCGAGTAAAACCACGTGATTTGGAGATATACTTATAATTTACTTATTTTTGAAACACTTTACAGTTTAACTTTAATCTAACATAGTCTTGCTATTACAAGTCGACTGCTTCGAAGCTGAATTTAGAATGAGCTCTCGACTCGGCATCGCTCACTTGTAAGCTCGGTTGTCGCGCTATTTTTTTTTAGTTTGCTAGTCAGGCCACCAGAGGCGCTTCAGCTTCAAATATCGCGGTAACGAGCGGTTCCGAGTCAAGTGCATTACTTTTAAGTGATTTAAATAATCAATTTAATCAAATACCTAGTTATTAAAATTAACTTTACTTTACAATTTAGCTTTTAACACAATTATTTAATAAAATGACATTATATTAGGTTAATATTTATACATAATTATGGAACAATGCTTACAGTACCTACCTTTGCTGACCTTGACTGCCTTGGCGCAGTTGGTAGTACATGGGGACTCAGGTGTATCTACCTCCTAGAGTGGCCCCGCTGGTAATCAGTTCTGTCCTGATTCCAGCTTCGGTTGGTATTAGGCAGAAACGGTTACCGTGGGGCACGGTTTTCCCCGGGCAACGGCGGGTAGTAATTCATTCGTGGATTGCTACCCGACGGCCAAAGGATGCACAGAATTTCCGGCGGACCAGCCCCGACGCAGTGGATCGCGTGCAGCGCACACCACTCGGGGGCTTTCATTGTCTGCTGAGGGCTTAGAGGACCGGCCTCTCTTTACGGACCTGAACACAATAGGGCCGGGCACGGAGGCTGCCTTCTTTATCCAGCCCCCCCTTCTGCCGTAGGTTGGCGTTGGGGTGTGGTGGCACCCACTGTCGGGCGCTTTGGCGTGCGGTGGGCCGGTGTTCCTGGTGTGATGGTGCCGTATGGGGGCCTTTTTGTTCTCGGGCCTTGAACTGTCGCGCCTTCGGGCGCGTTCGAATGTTGGGGAGTTCCACGGTGGTGGAATTCCTGCCAACAGTCTGTTGCGCCCCGATTCTCGGGAGCGCTCTCCCCGCCTTTATGGTGGGGGCTTTGTTGGTGGGTCTGTGTTGAGTCCCGCAGCCAGTGGGATGCAGCTACGACTCGCCACCCCCGCTTTTCCCGTCCCGTCGATTGTCTCCGCAACCCAGCGGGGATGCTCGAACGGGAGGGTTTTCGGGTATAACTTAAAAGTCTGTGGGTGCTCTCTCCTCTCTCTGCCCTGCAGCCAGCAGGGTATGGGTTGGGGGAGGGGTCTGCAGTCGTCCCTTCCGGAGCGTCTGCGTTGCAATCCAGCAACGTGGACGATTCCGGAGAGGGGGGAATGGTGGGCCATGGGAGTGGCCCTAGGCCTCGTTTTACGGCGAGGCCCGTTTTTGAAGAGGCCGTGCTGGCGAGCCTCTCGTCCTTCGAGGGTGGGCCGCGGACTTGGTTTCTACCCGTTACCGTAGCCCACCCCACACGGACGTAGCAGGAAATGCCCCGGTGGTTTTTAGTGGGTAGGCCCCTGGGAGCACCCCAGGGGAGAGCCCCACACTACCCGGCCGTCTCCCAGCGGTCGGGTGTGCTTAAGGCGGCATTTTCCACCGGGCCAACAAAAAAAAAAAAAAAAAGTGGGTAGTACATCACACGCGACGGCTGGACAAAATGTCCCGGATTCGATCCCGTGTCGGGTCATAAAGGCGATTGGCGAGGTGGGTACCGCCTTAACACCTAAACGTTTCAAGATCGAACCTGGCGCCATTTATTGGTCACAAGTTACTATCTTTTTTCCAAGTCTATATCTTTTTATAGCAGTCGGAAATTATTAGAAAAATATTTTGTGATTTTTACGTAACCGTTCAAAACGCAAATATGCGCAAAAACGAAACATTAAAAAAATCCTAGTCAAAAACATGCTGTCAATCACGCCTGCGACTAGTGTTGCCGGATAATCGATTATCAATAAATCTATTGTGTCCACCCTAAATAATCGAAAAATCGAATGGACTGTCGATAGCAGTTCGACCTGAGTTTTCGGCAAGAAATTCTTAGAGTCAGCCTGGAGTCTGAAAGTTGGCGGTCTTGTATCCCCGTGCCTCGGAAAGCACGTTAAGCCGTTGGTCCTGCGCCCTCTCCAGTCGTATCACACTGGTGTCCCATCGGAATATGAGTGTTAGGGAATAAAGAGTGCACTTCTGTTTGCGCACACACTAGAGCACTATAATATGGCCTGCGTAAGTGGCTGATCGTTGAAATTGGTTGGAGGATAATATGGATTCCTTCAAACGAAGCGTGAAGTGAAGACAGCTCGCGGGCCAGTATGCCTGTGCCAACGGAAGTGATGTCTTGACATCGGGTCCGTTGTGATTGCAGCG
This sequence comes from Marasmia exigua, assembly GCA_019059595.1. Lineage (NCBI taxonomy): Eukaryota > Metazoa > Arthropoda > Insecta > Lepidoptera > Crambidae > Marasmia > Marasmia exigua. The sequence continues at coordinate 1,657,114 of CM032490.1, forward strand.
TGGGCCCTCCCTTTGCTTACCATCAGGCTGAGGCGAGAGTATGTACTGTGTCATTTAAAAAAATCTACGAAAAAAAAACCCCCTTAAAAAACCACTAACTAAAAATTAAATTGAAAATTTTCAAAAACCCCCGACACAACTAAAGCTCTTTCACTTGATACCTATATTGAGGCAATTGGAACAACAAATAGGTTATTCGTCATTTTCTGACGGCGGCCATCTTGGATTTTAAATTTTCCACAATTTATATATTCTGCTACTCAAGCCCTTTTATATGATACCGATATTGTGGGAGTTGTGTCAAAACATAAAATCCAAATATTTGTGACGGCGGCCATCTTGGATAGATTTTTACCCAACTAAGCAGCAATAGCTAAGAACACTCCCTCCTTATCCATCTTTCAAACAAAAAAAAACAAAATCAAAATCGGTTCATTTGTTCGGGAAGTACGATGCCATAGACAGACACACAGACACACACACACACACAGACACGTCAAACTTATAACACCCCGTCGTTTTTGCGTCGTGGGTTAAAAAGTGTAAAATATTTTTTTTCATGCTTTTTACTCTCCCATTATTTAATGATGACTGCCTCGGCGGCGCAATGGTTAGTGGCGTACTTTAAAGCGACGGGTTCGATTCCCGGGTCGGGCCAAAAATTTGTAAGTTTACCTGAGTTTTTCCGTTAAGAAATTCTCAGTGTTAGCCCGGAGTCTAGAAGTTGGCGGTCTTGTACCCCCGTGCCTCGGAAAGCACATTAAGCCGTTGGTTCTGCGCCTAATCCCTCGGTCGTGTCACACTAGTGTCCCATCGAAATAAGAGGGTACGGGAATAGAGAGTGCACTTGTGTCTGCTCAAATACTTGTGCACTATAATATGTCCTGCGTCGATGGCTGATCGCTGAGATTGACCGCCATTACCGAAATATCGGTTTGGAGGACATTATTATTTTAAGGCAGCAGACTCACACCCTAACTAACAGCGTAAATGTGAGTCTCAGGGCAGGGATCACATCATCAGATCCTGACTTGGTGACAATATAGGACCAACTTAGGAGTGTGTTCTTATAACAAAAAAAAAGAATTCCGCAAATCGATCAATAATGGACAATACGACAGAAATATTTTACCATTTTTAAATGCTTTTGGAATAAAGAAAGAAAAAAAAGGTGACCCGTATTTTTAATTTTCATTAAATGTGCTTTTATTGAATAAAAAAAATATAAAAGATAGATAAAAATGCAGGAAGTGACGTAGGTGATGTCTTTGCTATACATTAAAAAAAGTTGATTCTCTCTATCTTATTCACTACTGTCATTGTCAGCCATTTTTTTTTCTTAAGTCAACGTGAGCAAAGGCGTCATCAATATGTCATGCCGAGCTGTGACGTCACACGGGGATTTAACATTTTATTTAATTTCTCCTTAAATATCTTTTAAATCTAAAACAATTTTCCTTAAATCCTAAAAGGCTAATCTAAAAACGATATTTTTAATTTTGAAAAAAAAAATTGTCGTGTTGTCCATTGGAGGATAAATCGGTGAACATACATAAAAAAGTATAAATAAATACGGTCAAAAATAGAACCTCCTTTTTTGAAGTCGTCTAAAAACACAGCTCGTCTGTCGTCACAGAAATAAGCCTAAGTCTTATTTCCTGGTCTCATCCTTACCCTAATAGCATCGGAGACCAGCGGCTCACAACAGCATCCATCTTCGTAGTACAGCGCTGTATATTTGTTCTTCAGCCAAGCTAGACTCCGGTCGGCGAGCTTGGCTTGGCTCATCAGCGCCTTGATGACGGAGTGGAGGCCTACAGCCCATACCCTGGGGACAAGATAGATCATAAATAGGACAAAATTGAGGTGGTTCTTACCCTTCGGACATGAGAGACCATAATTATGACAAAATCTATCATTAGTCGATATTTTTTACAGCAATATTTTGCAATTTATTCTTATATATCTATCCACGGATAAAGATTGGTCAAATAGTGCCCCTTATTTCACTCATTACTCTCAATCATTTCATTCAACTGATTCCCCTCGCTCCCCATACTCTCTGTTGTTATTTCAATCTGTCTGTTTCATTCTCTCTCTTTTCCCGTTTTCCTGTCTCTAATCTCCATGCAGTTATTTCCCTCTCTGTCTGTATATTTCTTTTCCTATATGTAAGACTCTCTTTGCTGTATCTCTATGAATCTGTCGGTTCCTTTCTCTCTTTTTTTCCGTTTTTCTGTCTTTCAATCACTATATCGTTATTTCCCTCTGTCTGTATATTTCTCTTCCTATATTTCAGACGCACTTTGCTGTCTCTTCTCTTTGCTGTCTGTCTTTGTCTCAGCCTATCTATTTTTAGTCTGTCTGTCAGTCTCTATTTGCATGTCCAGGCTTACGAAGCGGTTTTTATAAGCAATAAGTTGCTCATGTATATCATTGCGCAATCTGCCCGATTTTGTTTACGCGAGTGTCACTCGGCCACTTCATTTCTCTCTAGCGTCCAAGCAATATCGTTTTAATAAAACACTCCTTTTCACACCTAATTGGGCTTATTATGTGCTTACTAGCTCACCTCTACTACCTCATCTATCTAATGACCTTTAACTGAAGGTGGTCTGGTAGAGATCGCTCCCAGCGATAAGACCGCCTACATTGTACATTGTATCTCTGTATACCTAGCTTTTAAGTTTTGGATCATCATCATCAGCCCATTAAAGTCCCCACTGCTGGGGCACGCGCCTCCCTCAATCACATGAGGGGTAATTGCCATACTCACCACGCTTGGGAGACGGGTTGGCGAGGGTTTTGATATAAATGCAGAGTTTTCCTTCTCTGGGCGCTGATGATTATGCTAGCAGCTTTACCTTAGTCGCCTTTTACGACACCTCGGTAAGAGTGAGGGTGGCCTATTCTACTCTGCCGGGGACCACACGGCCTAGTTTTGGATGTTGTGCAATAAATAGTATATATCTATCTATCTACCATTATATGCTCCAAAGATAGATAGATAGATATTACAAAGATAGATAGATAGATAGATAGATTATAGATACTCTTTATTGCACAACAAACAAAACTTAAAAGCTAGGTATACAGAGATACCTACAATGTACAATTTAGGCGGTCTAACAGTCTCTAAGATATAACAGTCTGTTACAAAGCTGTCTATTTTTTTTGTCTGTCTGTTTCTGTACATCTGTCTTTGACGACCCGTTTGGAACAGTGGTAGTGAACGCTGCCTTTGGTCCAAGGGTTGCGGGTTCGATCCCCGCACAGTACAAACATTTGTGTGTATGAATATGTATTTACAAAAGAAAAGTATTATATGTATGTTTTGTAATTCCGCTGTTGATTCTGATATCCGTAACACAGGTGCTTGAGCTACCTATCTCGGAGTTAGATCAATGTATGTGAAGTTGTGAAATATTTATTTATCAACACTCCGATTTGAAGAAATCAACGACCAATTCAATATTCGATTACGAATCTAAATTTCTCTCGCGATAACATATCAAACATTTATCAGTGAACTTGAAGTCGCAAAGAATCTCCCAACAAGACTTCAAAATGGCGCTCATTGCCGTGGGAAAGTCAATATTTGAATTGTGCTGTTTAGCGATGTTCAATCACGTATGCTCATCATAGGTTTTGACTGGGTGAGAGATAGAGACGGCATGACCTTTCACACGTATATGTCGTAGCGTAACACAGGTGCTTGAGCTACCTATCTCGGAGTCAGATCAATGTATGTGATGTTGTGAAATATTTATTTATTTATCTGTGCAGACAAGCACAGAATCTCTCTTTTCTACTATTAGTCTGTTCCCCCTAAAAAAACTACAAAACACTTACTTGTAACTATGCGGAGGCAGAACAAAATGCACCGTCCTGTTATCACTGAGGGTCTTCCCGTACACCAAGGAGATGATATGGGCGCTCCTCGAGCACTCCAGGCCGTGTCTCCTCGCGCAGGCGGTGAGCTCCGCGATGTCGCGCGGCTCCATCAGCTTGCCGCCGAGGCGCATGTCTTTCACGCATTGGAGGTCGATGAAGCTGGAAAAGGGGAAGAGCTTTGTAAGAATAGAGAAGTTTGAAATGATAATCTGAATATGCAAAAAATCTGTCTGTTTATTAGTAGCATTATGATAAAGTGCGAAAAATAAATAAATATATTTCCTGAAAATTATTTACGTGCGTATGTTAAACCAATGACACCGTTGAGCAGTTATTTGAAAGTAAATTTCAGTAATGTCTGGTTTAGAACATCAGCGAATTCTTACCTAGTAATTTTCTGATTTATGAAAAGCATATGATTGTGCTATTCACTTTTAGCTGCCTATTAAAACTATTTCACAATAAAATCTTACTTAGTACTTATAAAACAAATAAATGAAATATAATAATATAAGATATATCTACCATAACACTACATGACTCGATTTTACTTTAATGTTCTTTAAATAAATTTAAAAGGAGTTCCTCAAGGTTCAATATTGGGGTCTCTCTGTTTACAGATATACAATACGTCAGAATTATCTACTAATGTACTCGTATCGCCTGTTTAGTTTCTTGGTATTAAAAAGATGAAATATAACTCACCCTTCCTCCCCCACCACCCCCGCTTCATTTTCATGCGCTAAGTTGGCTGTGTACTTCAAAGGTATGACTTCTTCGGGGTTGTATGAGAGACTCACTTCTGGTTGCTGTACATTTTCTGATGGAGTTTCTCCTGAAAAGTAAAGGATTACATTTTTATTGTATGTGCCTTGTGAAGACGTAGTAAGCATCTTTTTTTACATTTTAGCGGACCTACAAGCAGACCTTATGGTAGGTGATAACCGCTGGACTTGGATATATGCAACACTCGAAGCATTACAGATGCGTTGCCGGCGCTTGGAGGGGAATGTGTCTTATAGTTAACTATGACATGATATTTTGTAAGCGTTAACGCTTATCCTAAACTAGAACACTACTGGCACTTAAATCAGAAAGACATCGTGACGCTGGTGAAACGAATCTTTTGTGAGTAGGAGTGCAAAGGATAGTGGAGGTACAAAAGATCCCTCGACGTGCCCAATGAAAATGGCCCCTAACAGATAAGATAAGATAGAAAGGAATTAGCTCTTTTCTCAGTCGCAGTCGCTCAAAGAGCTATGGAAAGGACTATGCTCGGAGTATCTCTGAAGAGAAACAGAGTCACCGACATAGCCCACCGAATTAGCAAACTGAAGTGGCAGTGGGCTGGTCATATTAGCCGCAGAACTGACAGCCGTTGGAGCCGTAAAGTCCTTAAGTGGAGACCGCGACTTGGTAAGCGTAGTGTAGGACGCCCTGCGACAAGATGGGATGATGACATTCGAAGGCTGGCTGGTGTGGGCTGGATGAGAGTGGCCGAAAATCGGGAGCAGTGGCTTGCATGAGGGGAGACCTATGTCCAGCAGTGGACGAGTGTGGGTTGCTGATGATGATGGTGAAGCTCTTTTCTTAAAGATCACCAGATCGTATATGTTCGGGAACACCAGCGACGGCAGCTGGTTTCACAATTTTACTGCGCGCGGTAACCAGTGACATGAGTGGTAATACAAAATCCATCCAAGTAACGTGGATATACTTCGGCATTCTAACGTTATTTACGGTGGTGATTTGTGAATTTTCCACCATAACAATTCTCTCGCCTGGAAGTTTTATTAATCAGGAGTAAAAGTATACTATTTAGTCAAGTTTGTCTGAATTGCCGTGTGGTCCTCGGCAGAGTATATCCTACTCTTACCGAGGTGTCGTAAAAGGCGACTAAGGTAAAGCTGCTGGCATGATCATCAGCACCCAGAAAACTCCGCATTTCTATCAAAACCCTCGCCAACCCGTCTGCCAAGCGTGGTGAGTATGGCAACTACCCCTCATGTGATTGAGGGAGGCCCGTGCCCCAGCAGTGGGGACTTAAATGGGCTGACGATGATGTCTGAATTGAACTTGATTGAATAAGACCCTTACCATGTTGTGTATGAGGTTTGTGCGCGGTCCGACACCATGCTAGTAACGCACATGCACGCTCTAGCCTCAGCTGCGCTAGCGCACCTCCCCACTCCACCTCCCCCACCACACAGACTGTGCCGTGTTGCATTATCTGTTGATAAGACATAATTTAATTAGCTTAACTTGTTTGTTTTTCTGTGATAGAGGAAGCTAAGCAGATAATCGGCGCCTACCTGGCACAATGCAGCCTTCATCGCTGTACGACTTACCAGGACACCCAGTAGAGTCGTCCCCCGCGGAGTCGTATTCTGAGAAAGCCAACCCCCCAGCAGTGGGTACGCTCATGTACTCCGAAGCCCCGTTTAGTCACATCTTACGATACCTTGGCTGGATTCTTAAACACCCCTAGCCATGAATGGGCCGGCACGACCGAAGTGATACCACGGCCTCACATAAAATCGGCGTGAAGCAGCACTTTGCTGTGTTTCGCTGCGTGAGTGAAGGTACTGGAGGCCCAAATTCGGGAAAAGGGGGGTTTAAAGATTGGCAGCCCACTTGTGACTCCACTGGTGTCGCAAGGTGTGGTGTGGTGTATATGGGCGGCGGCAACCGCTTGCCATCGGGCGACCCGTCTTCTCGTCTGCCACCTATCACATAAAAAAGCCATATGGCGCAGTCATAAGTGTGCTGCCCCAACCACAAAACTCCCTTTTCCCTCGGATTGGGCAATGATGCGGCTGTAGTGTGACTTTCACAGTACTTATTCCAATAACTGTACATTCTATAAACTTACTTGTAAAACATGCCTATCGATCCTTTCCCCGTTCTGTGGCGCCAACGGAAACATGGTCACTCCATGATCGTGAGGTAACGGCTGAACAGGACAGTACCCCCCTCCCTCCAGCTCGTACAGGGCCTCGTTCTCGAAGTCACAGCCGTTGGTCTTCTGAGTAGACTGCGAGAAGACCGGCTCCTCACACGCAGGCAGTGCTGCTCTGAAGGAGACGAAAGAGTTTCAGAATGTGTACGAAGATACAATTAGGAAAGATGATCGGTCTACTCAGTAGAACATGGGAACATACCTAATTAATAAAGGTGTGTGTGTTTTATGAGATATGGGTCAGACGAGCAGAGATGTAGTCACAAGTGTATTATTGTTTTATAAATAATTTATTCTACCTAATTGCTAAAGCGTCTTCAGTGTAGATGGACATGTAACGACATAGTAAATCATTATAGCTTTTGAGTAGATTAGATATTTAATGTTATTCTCAAACGTAAGATACTCGACAAAGACCTGAATAGACTGTGTGTAACCAATCTCTTAATGGTTTTATAAGGACACCCTGTAACATAGGCATCTACAGAGGACGGTCTTTTGAGGAGACTATAAGAAGACCATCTTAAAAAAAACATAACACTGTTAAGCATAATAATGACTCATAAAATAATGAAGGTCTTTTGAGTATACCTAATGTCGAAGGTTATCATCACCTTAAGTATTCTCCAAATACCGGTGTGTTATTTCTCGCTAATGCGTAGTGGTGTTGATGGAAGCTCGCTATGTGGTCCATCACGGCTTGTGTCCGGTAGACCTTCTCCAGGTTGACCAGGCCTTCAGGCCCGACCCGCCTCCAGCCCGGGGCCTGCTCACCATCTTCGTCGAATGAGGCTATGTACTGTAAAATAGTTAATAATTATTTAACGCCCTGTTTGTCTAGTGGTTTAAGTCAGGATGTGGCTTCGGGTTTCGAACATAGCTCGGGTTTGTGGTCACCAATTCGCATTTGGGAAGCGTGGTGATTAGTATGATGTGGGACAGTCTCTATTATGGAAATATATTTTATGATTATTCAAATATATTCAATATTTACAACGTTTACATCTGGAACGTTTTGAATTTTGAATTTTGAATTTAACCATGTATACCAATACATGTATATATTTGTAATCCCACTGTTGATTCTGATATTCGTAACACAGGTGCTTGAGCTACCTAACGCGGAGTCAGATCAATGTATGTGATGTTGTGAAATATTTATTTATTTATAACCATGATTCAGTAGGTCTGGATCCCCTGTTAAAGGGTTGCGAAGGTCAGACGGTAGTCGTTTCATTATAATTACCAGATCCCCTAAATCCTGAATCATGGTCCAAGCGACAGTGATAACTTTGGATGCAACCGAGAATGACAGGCTAAAACGGTAGATTTAAAAAGTCCGAATCACGAAGGCAGGTACCATTAGGACTATATTATATATAGGAATCATTATCTTAAATATTATAGATATTCACAATGGACTATATGACAAAAAAAACATTTTATATGCCTTTCGAATAAAGTATCACCCAACTGTCCCATACTAACATACATACATACATACTGTGCTTTTTTAGGCGATGGGGATAGTTTTGTGTTGTCTGATATCATCATCATCATCATCATCAGCCTATCGCAGTCCACTGCTGGACGTAGGCCTCTCCAATTGTTCGCCACTGTGATCTATCCATGGCTTCTCGCATCCAGCTCTTCTGCCAGCCATCCTGCGCAGATCGTCCCCCCACCTAGCCAGAGGGCGCCCTACATTACGTTTGCCAAGACGCGGTCTCCACTCCAGAACTCGTTTACCCCATCGGTTGTCGTATCGTCGATACCACAGTGCCTAAAGATGAAAGTCTTCAATCAGTGCGTCCTACCCGTCATGACATACGGAGCCGAAACGTGGACACTTACGGTACGGCTGGTCCACAAGTTAAAGGTCGCTCAGCGGGCTATGGAACGAGCAATGCTCGGCGTCTCTCTCCGAGATCGAATCCGAAATGAGGTGATCCGGCAGAGAACCAAAGTTATCGACATTGCTCACCGGATTAGCAAGCTTAAGTGGCAGTGGGCTGGCCATATTAGCCGCAGAACCAACTGTCCCACTGCAGGGCAAAAGCCTCCATCATAGAAATCAAGTCATCGCTACTATGATGGGGTTAGGCTTAATTACCACGCTTGCCTAGTTTTTTTTTATGGGATAGGGGGCAGCCGAGCAGACGGATTACCTGATGGTAAGCGATTGCCGCCCATGAACACCTGTAACACCAGAGGAGTCACAAGTGCGCTGCCGACCTTTTAAAAAGGAATACGCTCTTTTCTTGAAGGTTTGCAGGTCGTATCTGTCCGGAAATACCGTAGGCGATAGTTCATTCCATAGTTTTGTCGTACGAGGCTGAAAGTTTCTTGAGAAACGCACAGTTGAAGACTGCCAACCATCTAGATGATGTGGATGGAACTGTTGTCGAGTGGAACGATGGCGAAATGAAGCGGCAGGGATCAGTCCGAACAATGGACAACATTTCATATTTTTAACATGTCCATATTGTTTTTTTATATGAAAATAGACATAAAATTAACAGACCCATATTTTTTCTTTTTTCAAAACTTGTCCATTTTCATGCATAAAATAATTATTGAAATTCTTTATATTCTAAATAGACGTAAGCGCCAAATGACGTCATCGGATGGCTGAATACAGCGATATTCCTTTGCTTATCATTGTTTTAATAAAAAAAGGTACTACTGTCAAAGGTAAATCATACTAGTGTCAACATTGTCAACGTCATTCATACATTCAACGTTGACAAGTTGTCTTTTTTTTGACAGTTACATGTCATGGGTTTGGCATTTCGTAAATTTAAAACTATAATGTGCTAAGCAAAGAAATATTTAACATTCTGCCGTCCGATGACGTCATCTTACGTTTTTTAGTTTTTAATTTTTTTTCTCAGTAAATAAGCAATATAAAAAATAAATAAATATTTATTCGAGCAGCGGAAAAGTAAACAAAGAATTGGTATTTTTTGTTTCAGAGCTTAGCAATTTTGAAATGTTGTCCATTCCTCAGAGCATTCTCCATAATATAGGCGGTAGAGTATACATAGCGAGGCTACATCTCTACGCAGTGCCAAGGAGTCTAGCCTATTAGAGATATCTTGGCAGTCGACGATTCGAGTTGCTCTCCTTTGAATCCAATCCAGAGGGGAAAGCTGATACGCGGGCGCCCGTAAGATACTCCATATGCGGCCGGACTTGCGCCTTATACAGCAGGAGGCGATGGGCCGGAGTGAAATACCGTCTCGATCTTTAGGATCTGATGCGGATTAGTGATCACAATCCCGAGCTATGTTCGTAAAAATTGAAGCATACCTTAGCTCGACCCGGGACCCGAACCCAAGACCCCGAGATCACGGCCTGGTACTAAGCCACTAGACCAACGGGGCGATTCGAATAAAGAAGGAAAAAAAATACGACCCATATTTTTTATTTTTCATTTTTATATGTTTTATCCTTCCAAATGTAAATAATAATCCTTACTAGTAATACTAGTAATACTAGTAATATTATAAATCCGAAAGTAACTCTGTCTGTCTGTCTGTCTGTCTGTCTGTCTGTCTGTCTGTCTGCTACTCTTTCACGCCAAAACTACTCAACGGATTTAAATGAAATTTGGTATACAGATAATCTAGACCCTGAGAAAGAACATAGGCTACTTTTTATTGCGAAAAGGGGGTTGTAAGGGGTTGAAAGGGGGGTTAAAAGTTACTTTTCCACGCGGACGAAGTCGCGGGCGGCCGCTAGTATTTATCATAAGAGTGCTTTTATAAATGGTATTAAGGTATCATCATCATCAGCAACCCACACTCGTCCACTGCTGGACATAGGTCTCCCCTAATGCACGCCACTGCTCCCGATTTTCGGCCACTCTCATCCAGCCCACACCAGCCAGCTTTCGAATGTCATCATCCCATCTTGTCGCAGGGCGTCCTACACTACGCTTACCGAGTCGCGGTCTCCACTCAAGGATTTTACGGCTCCAACGGCTGTCAGTTCTGCGGCTAATATGACCAGCCCACTGCCACTTCAGTTTGCTAATTCGGTGGGCTATGTCGGTGACTCTGGTTCTCTGTCGGATTACATCATTTCTGATGCGGTCCTTCAGAGATACTCCGAGCATAGCCCTTTCCATAGCTCTTTGAGCGACTGAACCGGTGGACTAGTCCAGCCGTGAGCGTCCACGTCTCGGCACCGTAAGTCATGACCGGAAGGACGCACTGGTCGAAGACTTTCGACTTAAGACTTATAAGGTATAGGTTTAATAATATCCATACTATATACTATAATATTATAAATGCGAAAGTAACTCTGTCTGTCTGTCTGTCTGTCTGTCTGTCTGCTACTCTTTCACGCCAAAACTACTCAACGGATTTAAATGAAATTTGGTATACAGATAATCTAGACCCTGAGAAAGCACATAGGCTACTTTTTATTGCGAAAAGGGGGTTGTAAGGGGTTGAAAGGGGGGTAAAAAGTTACTTTTCCACGCGGACGGAGTCGCGGGCGGCCGCTAGTGCCCTATAATATTAAAGCTTTGGATGGCAATCTACAATCGAGAATATATTCTATACCATAGATGAATACTATGAGCGTGAAACATTTTAAGGTTTAGATACTTTAATTGGATTATTTTTATTTTCTTAAATGTATTATTTAATTTTTTTAAATAAGTAGCATGCCTGTTAAGGTAACTGCTGATACTATACATTGTTTTCTTTTACCATTTGTAACACATTTTATTTGGAAAACTTACAGCTAAATTTAGGGATACAGTCACAGAAAAAAAACATTGAAGGCCAATTACAAGTTTCCACTGATAATCAGTTGGTTGTTTAACAGAAATGCAAGTGGGTACCTAATGTTAAGAAAGAAAAAAAAACAAAAAGTTAATAACACACTTAAAAATTTCATCTCGTGTTCAGGCGGGACTCGAACCCACACCTTCCACAATCCGGCTGAATGTACTACCAATTATACCACTGAACGCGTTACTAAGTCGACGAAATTTGTAAGTGCTTGATTCGACATGAGCTGTCGATAGTCTCATCAATATTGTAGGTATATTTACAATATCCAGTGGAAATATTATTACAAATATTTGACCACCAGTTAAGATGAGACTGCTTAATCAATAGTTGATATTTTTATAGCAATCTTTTGCGATTTTATTCTTAAGTAAATAACACACTTAAAAATTTCATCTCGTGTTCAGGCGGGACTCGAACCCACACCTTCCACAATCCGGGTGAATGTACTACCAATTATGCTCATGTCGAATCAAGCACTTACAAATTTCGTCGACTTAGTAACGCGTTCAGTGGTATAATTGGTAGTACATTCACCCGGATTGTGGAAGGTGTGGGTTCGAGTCCCGCCTGAACACGAGATGAAATTTTTAAGTGTGTTATTTACTTAAGAATAAAATCGCAAAAGATTGCTATAAAAATATCAACTAAACAAAAAGTTACTAAATTACAAACAAAACGAACAACGTATTTGCCACTCCCAGAAATTGATCAAGTCATCTGACATTATCAGGAAAAAAAATAAATAAATTAAATAACATTTGAGAAAAAGTTATCATTCAGTACACGTTTCAATTTCGAAACTGGAGCCCAATTCTCGGGTTTGTGACATTTTGAGAACATGGCGGATATCACCCGAAAACCATACAAAAAAACTATGTTTTAGTGATATATGTCGTATGAAAATAAATGTCACGAGCCCGAGAATGGACAACATTTCAAAATTGCTAAGCTCTGAAACAAAAAATACCAATTCTTTGTTTACTTTTCCGCTGCTCGAATATATATTTATTAATTTTTTATATTGCTTATTTACTGAGAAAAAAATTAAAAACTAAAAAACGTAAGATGACGTCATCGGACGGCAGAATGTAAAATATTTCTTTGCTTAGCACATTATAGTTTTAAATTTACGAAATGCCAAACCCATGACATGTAACTGTCAAAAAAAAAGACAACTTGTCAACGTTGAATGTATGAATGACGTTGACAATGTTGACACTAGTATTATTTACCTTTGACAGTAGTACCTTTTTTTTATTAAAACAATGATAAGCAAAGGAATATCGCTGTATTCAGCCGTCCGATGACGTCATTTGGCGCTTACGTCTATTTAGAATAAAAAGAATTTCAATAATTATTTTATGCATGAAAATGGACAAATTTTGAAAAAAGAAAAAATATGGGTCTGTTCATTTTATGTCTACTTTCATATAAAAAAACAATATGGACATGTTAAATATATGAAATGTTGTCCATTGGGCTCTTGAAGTGTTGAACAAGTCAATGTCGACATTTGCTTTTGCCAAATTATTAAATAGTTGACATGTTCTAATGGAAAATGCGTTCCGCCTATAATTAGTCTTTGCAATAAATGGTTCTGATTCTTATTGAAATATATTTTCTTAATATTAATTAATATGCCGTAAGAGACGTCCAGAGGCTCAACGTATTGTGATGTCGGTGATGAACTTAGAGAAGATAATTATTCAAAGGTGCTGAATGTACAGTGGCGGACACATCAAGCTATACAAAACTGTCAAATTTCTTCATTCGATTATAAACCTTACATTGTTACACATTGAGTTCGAAATCGATTGAGGAAATTTGACAGTTTTGTATAGCTTGACCTGTCCGCCACTGTACAACATCGACAAAGTTCCCGGTAGACCATTTTCGACCTTAAAGTATTGGAATAAGGTCTAAAACTGGTCTACCGGAAACTTTACCGGATGTACATACAATAAAAAAGTTTAAGACTATAGTTGGGCCTAAATAAAAGCCCACATTTAACACTTCATCAAAATTCAACAACGTAACCTTGTTTCAATGTTTTTTTTTTTTTATTATGACTTCTCACGAGGAGAAGTCCGCTAATCCCCCGGCCATGGTGACCCAGGCCTGTGTTTGCAAATTTTTTATTTACTTTCTTTACGAAGAAAGTGATGGTGTTTTGGAATTTTGAAGGGGGGACTAGGACGAGGATATGGGAGGATAAAGTGGGGGAGGGAGAAGTTGGGAAGATTTGTGGGTGTTGTGTGGATATTTGGGTCAATGAGTTTTTGGGATTTGGGTTTTGGGCTTATTTTCATTTAGAAGGACTTTATATTAGGGATACTTGTTTCAATGTTAAGATAACACAATTTCTTAACTTTTTAAAATTATGTTATTATTTATAATTTAGCATATTTTGCAAGAATTATTGAATAAAAGACAAAAAAGATAATTTCACGATTTACTTTCTCTGTTAAACTAATTATAAACTTATTAAAAATTTACTTTCTACCGCTGGCACAATGTTTTTTAACTATCAACCCATTTTCTTTTTAAGATTTAGGGATGTTCCTAAAATTATCGAACGAATACAATATTCACTCGTGTCAACGGAATCTTCAACCATAAATGGAATTCACATTCAGATTAAATAAAACGTATTATTTTGTTGTTTGAAAATATAAATACATTTATAACTTGGTAAACAGAAAAAAACTATATATGACACACGATATAAGCGCTTTGATTTCGAAGAAAAAGAAATAAACTGGCCGCGGATCAATATCTGGGATCGGTACCTACTATCTTCTTTGTTTTCAATAATTTCGATTCACGTTTGTTTGAAGTGCATATCGATTATCCACTTTAATCGAAGTTTTTTGGTAGGTCGCCTCTCTATGAAAGAAACGTCAAATGTGGCTTATTATTTTGGCTCAACTGAGAGTTTTTTTTTTTTGTCTTGGTTTTAGATGGTGTTTGGTAGAAAACTCAATAAAAATAAATATTAAAAGGATTTTAACTCGCCACACCGGTCAATAACCATAAAAATAATGTGTCTCTCTAATCACTCGACACTGGCAGAGTTATTATGTGTTCGCCACGGGCAACACCAGTAGCAGCCACAGAATTAAAAAAAAAAGTTTTTTAAGCTTTTTTTTTGTTGCGTTTGCTTATGCCAAACACATTTTTTAAACTCTGCCAATGTCGAGTGATTAACGAGACACGTTTTAAAAGAATTGACCGGTATGGATGAGATTAAATTCTTCAGGATATTATTTTAATTTGATTTCTTACACCATCTAAAACAAAAAGATACAACAAAACGTATAAACAAACACATAGACGGCACAAAATGTTAAGTGGGAGTTTCTTTCCAACTGTAAGTTACTTCCTGTCACTAATATTGTTTGGTCCATAGACTTAGGATGGTTTGGTCACAACCAAACGTCAAAGTTTGGTTTATGGATTACCTTTTTTTTTAAAAGCAGCGTGAGCAAAAGCGTTAATGAATTTGTCATGCCGAGTCATGACGTCACAGGAGGATTATTTTTTTTTTTTCTGTTTAAAAATTCTGAATTAATAGTTATGGTAATTTACCACTTGTCTACTAGGTTCGCTGATCCTCGCATCTCGCTTACAGCTGTCCCTTAATGGACTGGTGGTCGTGCTCTGGTCGACTCGCTTCCCGCTTTCTCTTCTTGTGTCCCTTTTTGATGCGGTTCTGAAAGAGAAGATATTTTTTAGTCGTCAAATTTGACAGGAGTATGTTTTTTTGATGGAATGCCTCTTTGGAGCAATGGGTAGGACGTTGCACAGTAAAGCGGCGGCTGCGCTTGGGGTCCCGGGTTCGATCCCCGGGTTGGGCCAAAATGTGTTGGTATAATTTTTTACTCGACTAAGGCAAAGCCAAAGAGGAAGAGTTATGATTTTAGCAGTCTATGTATGTATGTATGTTTGTATGTTCCCCGAGTCTGCCTAAACTACCTAACCGATTTTGATTAATGAGGTATCAATCGATTCTTTATTACTGTCCGCGTGTTATGAGAAATATTGTTTATGAAAATCATGGCACAGTGAGTACTACGCTAAAAAAAGCAAAATATTTTTATTATTTTTTTATTCTATTAGATAAAGTGTAATTTTTAATGAATCAGGGGTGTAGTGTATGGACATTCCACAGATCAGACAACGTATCTGATCTGTGGTTTAATTCATTCCCTCTCACTCACACAGACAATACTGTCTCGTTCGCACCACGTCAGATTACGAGAGCCACGGACGGCGGGCGAGAGTAGACGTGTTGGAAGTCTGGCCATTGAGTGCGTGTACAAGCCTGTTATATCTATATAAATAATATGTTCCCAGCATTAGGGCGGATTTTACAAGGGGGAAAATACTAAAAACGTAAATATAATATAACATATCCGCAGTAAAACGTTATTTATGAGAATTGCTTAGACAGAACACAGGCTTGATACACAACTACATGCACACGTACTCACAACTCTATGACACATTGGTTTAAAGTTGTACTGTTATCTATATGGGAAGACAGAGACAAACATTTATTTTTGACATAAGCGCGAGTGAGTCAAGCGTACTATGCGCAGCTACGCTTCAGAGTTGAGTCCTGCCAAAATCACCTAACTCGTCACACATTAATATATCGCATATTTTCATCTCGCTCTGCAAAATGGTGACCAAAAAATTAATGAATGTAGAAATAACAACACAAATTTCAAAAAAAATCTACTTATGAGTGAAATGTGATTTCATGAGTTTCGTTATTTATTTTAGAATAATTTGTACAACGCGTAAAAGCGCACGAAGGCATTTTGGTAACCTTTATCCCAATTAAAACAATTAGAGAATATTTTGTATGACACGACACGACCGCTTGTAAGACTCGCCAATTTGCAACTGCGTGCAATTAGGTGACCGGGACCTATATAATTAAAGCCGTCCACGCGGTTGAGATGAGTCACCTATCTTCTGCTATTATGATTTCATCATCAGCAACCCTCAGGTAAAAGCCTCTTCCAAAGCTTTCCACTTTCATCACCAACCCACACTCGTCCACTGTTGGACATAGGTCTCCCCCAATGCACGCCACTGCTCGCAAATCTAAGACTTCATAAAACTAGAAATTCATTTGTAGGATTGAGCATTAGAATGTTTAATAAGTTACCTCAAAATATCATTGATTTACCTGTACATAAGTTTAAGTTGCATGTAAATAACTGCCTAATGCAGAAAGGCTTCTATAAAGTAACTTAATTAACCCAAATTAAGAAAACTTTATTGCTTGACTTGTATGGTTATAGTGTTTTGTATGCATGACTTACCTTAAGATTTACTAAGCTGAAATGTTTTGGAAATTGTTTTGTATACCTGTAATTGGCAAACATATTTGAACTGAAACCCTAATATGTACTATAGATATACTGTGAATGTCCTAAATATGTATTGCTGTTGGTGTACCTTTGCTAAATAAATAAATAAATAAATAAAGTAGAGGATTATTTGAATGATAAGGAGTCCTGGACATGTTGACCTCTTCGCCTGTCCTCTAATGCATAATTCATTTCATTGTATATCATACTGTCACTGTAATCATAATTTGTATAAGAATGAATATTGTAATTACCATATTATTTGAAAAGAGTAGGTAACTACTGAGTTTCTTGCAGATTCTTCTCGGTAGAAATTGACATTCCGAATTAGCGGTAGATTACATAATATTTGACATTCATAAATGTTCTGTAAGGACTTAAATTGAATAAAACAATTTTTGATTTTGATTTTGATTTCGCTCCCGATTTTCGGCCACTCTCATCCAGCCCGCACCAGCCAGCCTTCGAACTTCATCATCCCATCTTGTCGCAGGGCGTCCTACACTACGATTACCGAATCGCGGACTTTACGGCTCCAACGGCTGTCAGTTCTGCGGCACCCTGATTAGTGCTATTTTGATTAAAGGTGACGGGTAGGGCACACTAGCGACGCCAATCGATTTTATTTTTTAGCTGCTAAACCGGATATTTTTTTAATAATTTCGGCAACCTCTCGGCAAACACCTATAATACTTATAGTTAACTGTTTGGTCTGCTTTTGCATTCGAATGTTGGATTATCGCCAAAAGTGGCCGCCTTTTCGTGAATCAATTTTTCGCGTACAAAAACGGACCGAACATTCGTGCATGGTTATTTAATAAATAGTATAAGTGTTTGCCGAGAGGTAGTAACCCCGACATTGTTTAAAATAGATCCGGTTTAGTAGCTAAAAATTAAATTCGATTGGCGTCGCTAGTGTGCCCTACCCGTCACCTTAAAACAATTAGAGAATATTTTGTATGACACGACACGACAATGGACATTAATTAAGCGGTTCACGCGGTTGAGACGAGTCACCTATCTTCCGCTATCTTGATTTAATCTAAGTTAATACCCATACAAGTTGCCAACCCTTAAAAACCTTATCACTTATTTTTTACCAAAGCTTTTGGGAGAAATTCTTTTAGAGCCGGAATAAAAAATGTTGAAATATTTAGGCATTTTCGCATGAGACTTTTTTGATTAATATTATTAATAATAATAAATATTTCACAACATCACATACATTGATCTGACTCCGAGATAGGTAGCTCAAGCACCTGTGTTACGGATATCAGAATCAACAGTGGGATTACAAATATATACATATAATACTTTTCTTTTGAAATAAAAGTTGCACTTTGGTGACGAAATAGTTTGTATTTTAGTTGAGTTCGTTGTATGTACAGAAAGGGCTCTAATTAAGCACTACTTAAATAGAAAATTACAGTGAAAACAGTTCAAATAATGTGAAGATATTTACTTTTACAATGTTGACACTAAGCGCGCGTGAATCCGAATCTCGCGCCTGTCATTTGTTATTCTACTTCTTCTTCTTCTTATTTTATTTGTGGCAATCAACTTCTCGACTGAGAATTACTCCTGCCATTATCATGTTTTAGATTTTAGGCATTATTAAGCGGGACAACCGAAGATAATTCGCCAATATCAAGTAACTTATTGAGAACAAGTAGGTAGTCAACAGTCGAAGTCAGTCAAAGTCACAGTCACTCAATAAAACGCCGGTGTTTTGCGTTTTATCGACCTACGGATTCAGCGGATATCACTCTAAAGGCAATCGCGGGTTTTAAGACTCTATTAGGTCCAAGCAAGTTGTCACGAGACAACGCACTCGACACACAATAGCAGTGTTAAAAACTTAGGATCTCTACTTATTATTAGGATCACTTTGCGGCACTTCACTGCACAAATAAACACCAAACTTGCACACTGAAAACCATTAGACACTAATTTAAAACCTTTGAATTGCATCAGCCCACGCGGCTTCTTTTAGCCCTACCCGCCGAATCCGAGTGGCCAGTCAGTGCGCTGAGTGAGCCGACGGGTAACACAGACTATATAAAACTAAATCATGCCCAAATCGTGGTCGCGTAAGCGTTGGGGTATATTTGCGACACGGTGATTAGGACGGTTTACTATAGCATAAGTTTTTTTATTGCGAATAATAGGCAGACGAGCATGCGGCACATCTGATGGGAAGCGGTTACCGTTCATAGACATCAACTATGACGGAGCACAGTCATGCCGCTGCCTACCGTGAAAGAAGAACTCTTTTCAAACCTCGTTGTGACTTTGACTGACTTCGACTGTTGACTACCTACTTGTTCTCAATAAGTTACTTGATATTGGCGAATTATCTTCGGTTGTCCCGCTTAATAATGCCTAAAATCTAAAACATGATAATGGCAGGAGTAATTCTCAGTCGAGAAGTTGATTGCCACAAATAAAATAAGAAGAAGAAACCTCGTTTAAAAAAGGACATGTACCTGTCTTCTTTCGCTGACTCTCTTCTGAAGTCTCTTCTGTGTGTGGGAGTGGCAGCCACCGAGTGGCTCGTGAGCGAAGGTGTGGCTGACAGGATTTCCCTAAAAAAAACAACATAATGATTTAAAATAAATATATTTCAAATATACTATGTATATGTCAAAGAGTAACTTATATCATATCCTCCAACCGATTACGGTTACGGCGGCCAATCTCAACGATCAGCCACGTACGCAGGATATATTATAGTGCTCAAGTGTGTGCGCAAACACAAGTGCACTCGCTATTCCCTTACACTCGTATTCCGATGGAACTCCAGCGTGACACGACCGGAGGATTGGGCGCAGGACCAACGGCTTAGCGAGCTTTCCGAGGCACGGGGGTACAAGACCGCCAACTTCCAGACTCCGGGCTTGACATTAAGTATTTCTTACAGAAAACTTAGGTACAAATTTTTTGCCCGACCCAGAGATCGAACCCGGGACCTCTTTAAAGTGCGACCCACTAACCACTGCGCCACCGAGGCAGCCAACAATTTATATATACAGAGATAGAGACATCAGTCGGCTAGCCAGTGCTCGCGCCATCTAGAGGAAAACGACCAAAACTCAACGGCTATGTAATACGGCCACCTTCGATAATCAGTCAGGGAGACAAAGGGAGTCAGGGAGTATATAAAAATATCAGAAATAATTTTAATTGCTATTTATGGAAATTTCCAATACCTTCTAGAACTCTGGTTTATTTTCCATACTTTTTTTAGGTTGCTAATGTGGGCAGGCGGCTTGAGGTCATTGTTTCGGAAACACGCTTTACTGGCGCGATGTATATAGCCATAGTGACCTCTACCGAAACAACGCCGCACCATCTGCTTGATTGCTTTTTAAAGCTGCAGCTGCTTTTTACAAGCTCCATCTAACGAAAACCGCTGAACTATTTGCCATACTAAAGAAATAAGTAAGTAAAGGTTCCTACTTAAATATAGTACAGGCGATAGGGACAGCCGGGAGCGGGACGCTCCCTCATCGTTAGAGTGGGGAGGGGACATGTAGGGACAGCTGGGAGCGCCGGGCTGTCCCTACCAGGCTGAGGCAGAGACCTGTGTAGCGCCTGTGCTGGTACCCCTGTACCACGCGCCGGCTGACCTCTTTCCTCAGAGAGAAGGTAGACGCGCCTTTGGGCGCCATCTTCTACCCCTCCTTGCCCTTCTACGAGCGCTCGCGAGAGGATTCTGCTCCCTTAGACGCTCGGCTACGTATGAAATCAAGCTGCCAATACGTAAAAAGAAGCCGCTATCCCTAAGTAATACAAGAAAAATAGAGCGCACACTTCTAAATTACAATTTATTAATTAAAAAGATACGCATACAACGGTATTCTACAATTAGTTGGTTTTTTAATTAAACATCGACTGTAATCTACCCGCAGGATCAGTGTACGTATGTACAAACAACATAACGTTAAGTTACGTGTGAGACCTCCATTAGACACAGGTGCACTCGGTGGCATAGCTGGCTGGATTTATATAGAGCTGTTAAAACCTCCAGTGGGTAATTACATTTTTATTTGTATATAGATAGATAGATATTCTTTATTGCACAAAAATAAAATACAAGCATGATACAACAACAGCAACAGACAGTACAATAAGGCGGTCTTATCGCTTGCAGCGATTTCTTCCAGACAACCTTTGGATGTTTGAATATGCAAGAATTGATAAAATCAATATATTTTCGCGTTGCATTATAACTTTGTTGTATCAAGACGATCAAGACAAGATAATGGATTCTGGTGGTAGGAGTCAAACCCTTCGTGTGGGCTGATGCAATTCAAAGGTTTTATATTAATATTGTCTAGTGGTTTTTAGAGAACAAATTTGGTGTTTATTTGTGCAGTGAAGTGCCGCGAAGTGATCCTGATAATAATAATCGTTGAACTGTAAATCTTTTTAACACTGCTATTGTGTGTCGAGTGAGTTGTCGCGACAACTTGCTTGGACCTGAGTCTTAAAACCCGCGATTGTGTCGTATCGGCAAAATCGTAGTTCGATAAAACGCAAAACACCGGCGTTTTATTGAATGACTTTCATTGACTTCGACTATTGACTACCCACTTATTCTCAATAAGTTATTTGAAATTTTCAAGATATCTTCGGGTGGAGCCATAATATAAATAAAAAAATGACCCATTGTAGTCACCAGATGTGTGATTAACTGTTTTTTTATGACAGGTGGCAGACGAGCAGACAGATCACCTGATGGTCAACGGTTACCGCCGCCCATGGACACCTGCAACACCAGTGGAGTCACAAGTGCGCTGCCAACTGAACTCCCCTTTCCCCCCCAGATTGGGCCTCCGGTCCCCTCAATCACGCAGCGAAACACAGCACAGTGCTGCTTCACGCCGGTTTTCGGTGAGGCTGAGGTTAGCACTCCGGTCGAGCCGGCCCATTCATGCCGAAGGGTGGCTCTCCCACGGTAATAACTGTACCATGATTGTACTCGCCATAGATAACGGAACGTTAAGTTACGTGTGAGAGCTCCATTAGGCACATGTGCAGTCCCGAGTGCACGTCTCGACCAGATCAATATAGAGTTGAAAAACGTTTTCAGAATTTGTATTATACCTACCCAATTAAGCTGAACCACCAAATACGCCGACAAAGGAGCTGCGTGAGTGAGGGCACCGAAGGCCCAATCCGGGGGAAAGAGGGGGTTCAAAGGTTGGCAGCACACTTGTGACCGTGGCATCGCCTATTGGGCGGTTCGGGTAAATGAGGTAAATCCTTAGATCTGTGGGTAAACCCTTTACCCGGGTGGCTTCTCATGCTTGTCTCAGTATGGTGCTCATTCCTCCTGGTTGGGGGCCTCACGACATGGCGCAGTTGGGGTGGTCTTCGACCATTGGTTGGGCATGCCTGCGGTTCTTTAGCGCACTTTTGGCGACCAGTTTGGATCAGTGGTAGTGAAAGCTGCCTCTGGTACAAGAATTGCGGGTTCGATCCCCGCACATTAAAAACATTTGTGTGCATGAACATCTCTGTTTGTATCGGCCTGAGTGTTTTCTATGTATTCATCATCATCATCATCAGCCCATTTAAAGTCCCCACTGCTGAGGCACGAGCCTCCCTCAATCACATGAGGGGTAATTGTCATACTCACCTCGCTTGGCAGATGGGTTGGCGAGGGTTTTGATATAAATGCAGAGTTTTCCTTCTCTGGGTGCTGATGATCATGCCAGCAGCTTTACCTTAGTCGCCTTTTACGACACCTCGGTAAGAGTGAGAGTGGTCGGTAAGAGGAGGGGTTTCTATGTATTATAAGTATGTATTTACAAAAGCAAAGTATTAAATGTAAAAATTTGTAATTCCGCTGCTGGTTTTGATATCCGTAACACAGGTGCTTGAGCTACCTATCTCGGAGTCAGATCAATGCATGTGATGCTGTGAAATATTTATTCATTTATTTACTTCTGTCAGGGAGGGGGGATATGGGTACCGTGACTTATATTATAGTGACATCTATCGAAAAAAACGCTGTACTAATTTGTAATTCTATTTTTCTTCAAAACGGCGGTTGTAACAGCTCTATATTTATAACAATCATGGCTCCAAGCGTTATTTTTAATTGCCCGCTTGTGTTTGCTCTCGAACAGCGTCCATAGTAATGGAGCCTCCATTGTGTGACTGTCTGGGGTTGTATGAGGTTGTATGGGGGGGACGGAATTCGCTAGAATTTTGTATGGGACAAAATTTATGCAGTTTCATTTGTAGCTATAGAATGAATGAATGATAATTTTATTTGGCACAATATAAAACAAGGAACGTCTTTCCAGCGATACTTAGGCCGATCTACCGGGCGTCGGCCCATCGGTCGGCTCTGGTGTGCTTTCTTCACGGGACGAAGCTCGTCCAGTCTCTCGAGGTGACCAAGCCAGCGAAGACGATGCGCCTTGGTCTCGCCGATTATGTTAGGCGTGTCTACAATCTTTTCTATTTCGACATTTGTGCGTATCCTCCAGCCATCGTCTTGTTATTTTACTGAGCCCAGAATTTTGCGGAGTACCTTTCTTTCCGCGACGAGTAGTTTTTGGTCTTCTTTTAAAGTTAGCGTCCAAGCCTCACAGCCGTACATCAGTATATATATTATTATTTTATAGAAATGGGGTGAGCCCTGCGTCTCATAGCCACTGCGACCAGTAGATGATCTATTGTGGCAGCCCCGTAACCTATTACAGCACCTCATGTAGCCCCAGTTCCAGGATAAACCCGAGAATGGAGCTGATGGGGGAGCTCTTGATCTCGTCAGCTGAGATCATGTGTGCTCCCAGGTGCCGGCTTCTGCAGCGGTGCAGCGCTATGCACTCGCCGAGGACGTGGATAATCGTTTCCTCGTCCTCGCGACAGAACCTGCAGATTTTGGTATCTGTAAGGCCCATGTTGTGCAGGTGCTTGTTTAATTTGCAGTGCCCTGTGAGGGTCCGAGTGAGTGTCCTAACATGTCCTCTACTCAGTTTTGTTATTTCTACAGCTCGTCTCTACATCAGTATAGGTCGTATTACTGTCTTGTATATTCTCAATTTCGTACTTCTGCTGAGAAGCTTGGACGATGATACTTTAAGTCGGGCTGCTCTGCAACGTAGGGTGTTATGGATGCGGAAAGCAATCTCGTCATCTCTCGTGTTTGTGTCAGTAATAGTGCAGCCCAAGTATTTGAACTTCAGGCCGGTGACTGGCGACAAGTAGTGCAGGATCGATCAAAGTGGTGTTCTCTTGTGTCGGAGGCCAAGACTCGTTTCGGGTCACTGAGCCAGTGGACTAAGAAAGTAAGTTAATTAATAATAATTCTCACAACTTCTCATAGGTTGACCTGATTCCGTACTAAGTAGCTTAAGCACTTGTGTTACAGATATCAGACAACAGAGGAACACAAATATATACTTAAATACATATATTACACCCAGACACCGAACAAACACAAGTGTTCATCGCACGAATGTTTGTCCAGGGTGGGGATCGAACCCACGACCTTTGGCGTAAGAGGCAGGGTCACTACCAATTGCGCCATCCGGTCAGTCGAAACAATACAAATACAAAATACAAAAATAATTTATTTCATCATAACCCATACATAAAATAAGCAAGGGTTGGCCCCTTCTATTAAGTGCAAGGAGCACCTGTGCCAGAAGAGGCCACTCTTCCTCAACACACTCATACATATATAAAGGTAAAAGATAAATTGAAAAAAAAACAAAATATGAAATTGCTACTAAACTATTATAAATGAGAATTAAGCCATGAGGACAATAGTAGTGAAAGTGTGTGTGTGTGTGTGTGTGTGTGTGTGTGTGTGTGTGTGTGTGTGTGTGTGTGTGTGTGTGTGTGTGTGTGTGTGTGTGTGTGTGTGTGCGTGCGTGCGCGTGCGTGCGTGCGTGCGTGTGTGTATGTATGTATGTGTGTGTGTGTGTGTGTGTGCGTGCGTGCGCGTGCGTGCGTGCGTGCGTGTGTGTATGTATGTATGTGTGTGTGTGTGTGTGTGTGTGTGTGTGTGTGTGTGTGTGTGTGTGCTTGCGCGTGCGTGCGTGCGTGTGTGTGTGTGTGTGTGTGTGTGTGTGTGTGTGTGTGTGTGTGTGTGCTTGCGCGTGCGTGCGTGCGTGTGTGTGTGTGTGTGTGTGTGTGTGTGTGTGTGTGTGTGTGTGTGTGTGTGTGTGTGTGTTATAAGCACGCTGTTGTGTGTGTTATATAAACAAGGAAACTTAATTAGAAACCTAGATCATAAACATAAATCTATCCTCTCTATGTGTCTTTTACCGCCTTTACCATGGTGAGTGTTCAGGGTTGTTTGAGTTAATACCCGCTGCTGAATTTCACCACCGTACTACACGCCGTAAACTAGGATTCCACCCGTACCATCTGGATGGGTGGAGGTCCACCACCGTGCGCTTTACACGTCATTTTTTGCCACGCACCTCCTCATTGTGGAATCAACTTCCCGCAGCGGTATTTCCGAACCGGTACGACATTGCGAGCTTCAAGAAACGAGCCTATACCTTCCTAACAGGCCGGCAACGCATCTCCACTCCCTCTGGTGTGGCTGATGTCCATGGGCGGCGGTGATCACTTACCATCAGGTGCCACCCTTGCTCGTTTGACTCCCTTTATCATAAAAAATAATAATAATAAACGAAAAGTGTGGCCGTGTGGTCCCGTGGTGGCAGAGTAGAATAGGCCACCCTCACTTACCGAGGTGTCGTAAAAGGCGACTAAAGTAAAGCTGCTGGCATGATCATCAGCACCCAGAGAAGGAACACTCTGCATTTATATCAAAACCCTCGCCAACCCGTCTGCCAAGCGTGGTGAGTATGGCAATTACTCCTCATGTGATTGAGGGAGGCCCGTGCCCCAGCAGTGGGGACTTAAATGGGCTGATGATGATGATGATGATCCTCTCTATGTGTCTTTTACCGCCCTTACCATGGTGAGTGTTCCGAGGAGTTATTTAAGTTAGTACCCGCTGCTGAATTTCACCTACACGCCTTAAACTAGCGCGGCTCATACTACAGAGCCATGTATTTGTCTAGCTGTGAACTTCTACTATTGCTTTTATCATTCTTACTTCAACTCCCTTAAAAAGACACCAAAGAAAGGTCAAATGTGCAGTTGAGTCCGTGCTTAAAAAAAATCCCGTAATAAGCGCCAATTCTGTTAACGTCAACATTCGAATTTGAACATTATGTTCAGAGATACAAGGAATCTAAAATGTTAGTTCCTTGTCATGACTTCTTCTTTTTCTTGCAAGGACGCTTGCCTACCTATGACGCTGTTATTGACAGAGCCATCTACCAGTCCACCTGTGAACTAACTTCTACGTGTGCTTCTAGCGTGCTTACCTCCCAAAGAAAGGTCAAATGTTTATTAAGTTACCTATGACACTGATAATTACAGAGCCATCTACCAGTTTCCCCTGAATTAACTTCTACTATTGCTTGCTTACCTTAACTCCCGTAAAAAGGCACCTAAGAAAGGTATGAACCGACACTCCCCAGCGCCCACTCGTACTACAGAGCCATCTATCTGTCTAGCTGTGAACTAACTTTGACTCTTGCTTCTAGCATGCTTACCTCCCAAAGAAAGGTCAAATGTGTACTAAGTTACCTGTGACGCTGATAATAACAGAGCCATCTACCAGCTTAGCTGTGAACTAACTTCTACGTGTTCTTCTAGCGTGCTTACCTCCCAAAAAAAGGTCAAATGTTTACTAAGTTACCTATGACGATGATAATAACAGAGCCATCTATGAGTCTACCTGTGAACTAACTTCTACTTTACTTCTAGCTTGTTTACCTTAGCTCCCGTAAAAAGGCACCAAAGAAAGGTATGAGCCGACACTCTGGCATCGCCAGAGCCCTACCCAGCGCCCTCTCATACTCCGCCGAGAGGAGGGCAGCTGAGAGGAAGTCCAGCGCAGGGAGGGGCTCGTCTGATATGCTGAACCAGAAGGCTTTCAGCTTGTTGGACCTGGAAAGAAAGAGGTTTTTTTTTAAATAAAAGTATCAGCCTATACACTGTCCCACTGCAAAGGGCTCCATCATAGAAATCAAGTTATCGCTACTATGATGGGGTTATGCTTAATCACCACTCTTGCCAGATGCGGGTTGATGATCACAAAAGTCAGGCCAAATATTTGTACCTAAGTTTTAGGTAAGAAATTTTTAGTGTCATCCCGGAGTCTGGATGTTGGCGGTCTTGTACCCCCGTGCCTCGGAAAGCACGTAAGCCGTTGGTCCTGCGCCCGATCCCTCTCCGGTCGTGTCACAGTAGTGTCCCGTCGGAATATGACGGTAATGGATTAGATTGTGCACTTGTGTTTGCGCACACACTTGAGCACTATAATATATCCAGTAAACGTGGATGATCGTTGAGATTGGCCGCCGTAGCCGTAATCGGTTGGAGAATATTATTTTGGTGACACAGTATATTGGCTCTTCTCAGCCTGATGGTAAAGCAAGAGAAGAGGCCACGTTGCAATTACAACGGAAGCGATGTCAGGCATCGCCTCCGTTGGGACTGCCATACTGGCATGTGAAAAAGTTAATCTTTGTGTAGACATTTAAATTAATATTATTAATCAATTTCACGTTCATAGGTTAGTCCCAAAAAATTACATATTTGAAACGTGCTAAAAAAGCTCTTTCATTTGATACCCCACACGGTACCGTCACGCAATTTTTTATTTTTAGTTCCTTATTCTAAGTCCCCTAGAGGGCGCTGTGGTTAATTCAATGTGACGTCGTCGCCCATAACCAGAAGACAAACAAGACGCTTCTAACGACACCTCATTTGTTCAATTATGATAACTGGTTTAGAAATTATGAGGGAACAGATGAACAACCATACATACATACATACAGGTCAAAATCATAACCCTCCTTTTTGCTTCGCCGTAGTCGGTTAAAAAGGGTTACATGAGGTACAGGAATATAATTGTAACAACTTAATTGACTTTGACTTTATGGTAAGCGTACCTAGTCCAATTGATAAGATCGCATGAATGGGCCTGCTCGACCGGAGTGATACCACGGACTCACAGAAAACCGGCGTGAAGGCACTTGACCTCATCTCACCTGATGGAAAGTGACAATAAGGTCTAAGATGTAGCGTGCTTACCCAGAAGAAGCCTATTCACTCTCGACTTAAAGACACCCAAATTGTAGCTCTCTGGGAATACAGAAGCCGACAAGTTGTTCCATTCCTTAGCAGTTCGTACCAAGAAACAAGAAGCGAAACGCTTAGT
Organism: Marasmia exigua; assembly: GCA_019059595.1. Lineage (NCBI taxonomy): Eukaryota > Metazoa > Arthropoda > Insecta > Lepidoptera > Crambidae > Marasmia > Marasmia exigua. The sequence goes on from CM032490.1 coordinate 1,685,434, forward strand.
ACAAGCTGGTGGAACTTCCACAGTGTAAGGGTGGATTCCTGTCGTCTTCCGTAATGTCCGGTGGTAGAAAGGAGAAGGTGGTATCAGGTCGTGAAGCTCATTCGAACACTCTCCAAAATGCATCCTATAAAAAACCGATAGACAGGCCACTCCAAACCGGTGAGCGAGGCTTTGGGATTTACCCTCCACTAATTCTGCGTCACCAACTAACTTCATGGCTCGACGCTCAATTGAGTCGAGGGCAGCCAGCTGATGCTTGGCAGAGCCATCCTATAGGTGACTGCAATACTCCATGCACGACCAAACTTGAGCTTGATAGAGTTTGAGAACCTTCTGAGTTCTGAGTTTCGCTGCGTCAGTCGGAGGCCCGGAGGCCCAATCCGGGAGAAAGGGTGGTTTAAAGATTCGCAGCGCACTTGTGACTCCACTGGTGTCGCGGGTGTTTATGGGCGGCGGCAATCGCTTACCATCAGGCGATCCGCCTGCCATCTATCAATACACTAGACAAGCGTCCGTGGCACTCATTCAGCTGGTCTCACTGAAAACCAGGGTCATGGCCTTTGTCTGGGCTGCGACATAAGCTGTGTGAGGGCCATTTATACTAGACGTCATAACACATTATTATATTCATTTGGCACTGTCTGGACATAGTTTTGTTTTTTTTTTCCTTTTGTTTTATTTTTATGTATTTTTAATTGTTTTATGTTTTGTTTTCTGTTTGTACCAAATTGGGTTCCTTTTTATAATTGCTATATGTTCTGTGTTGTGATGTCTATAATAATAAATATTTTCTTTCTTTCTTTCTTTCTATCACATAAAAAAACGTGTTCATCACACAAATGTTTGTACCGTGCGGTGATCGAACTCGCAACCCTTGGACCAAAGACAGCGGTCATTACCACTGTTCCAAACCGTCGCTTAGAGTTCGACCCACTAACCTCTTCGCCACCGAGGCAGTCATGGATATAACTGACTATTAAAATATAGAGACTTACAGAACATTTCTCAGTTGGTATTATCTCCCTTTGACATCTCATTCCTGAAGAATGAAGTCGAGAAATTGAAATATCATCTAGCGAAATCACAAAGTAATGCCACAGTGCAACGGTTACCAGTAAAGTAAGTGTCAGCCTATATACTGTTTCAAAAGATTAGAACATTTGCATCTCGATCAGTGCAGATAGAAGAGAGAACGCCCTGATGGTCTAGTGGGTTAAGTACCGGGCCGTGATCGAGCGAAAAATATGTTTCGAATTTTTCGAACATAGCTCGGGTTTGTGATCACCAATCCGCATTTGGCAAGCGTGGTGATTAAGCCTAATCTCATCATAGTAGCGATAACTTGATTTCTATGATGGAGGCCTTTGCCCTGCAGTGGGACAGTTTATAGGCTGATACTTTACAGTGCAGAGATGCGGAACAGTGAAACGCTTGAACATCGACTCTCAGATACATCCGTGATTCATTTCGCTCAATCGGATCATTCGGCTCGCTCGAATCATTCAGCTCATTCGAACCATCTGGCTCATCGGATCATTCCGCTCATTCGGATCATAAGGCTCACTCGGATCATTCAGCTCATTCGGTTCACTCGGACTCGAGATTCATTTGAGTCGAATGATACATTCGGAGCAAACATTAGATATTCGGAACAGTATATCACTTGGCTGAGTCGGATCACTGAATCGTTTCAGTAAAGAGCTACACCCGACCGTCAGATAGATATGTGATTCATTTCGCTCATTCGGCTCACCCGGATCATTCAGCTCATTCGGCTCACTCGGTTTATTCAGATCATTCGGACCAATCAGCTCATTCGGATCATTCCGCTCATTCGGATCATAAGGCTCATATGTATGTATTAGTATATAAATATTTAAAATTGCACCGCCCGGGCCCTACACCTTCATCAAGTGTCCTTTACCCAAAGGTTGCCTGGAAGAGATCGCGCATCACTATGAGGATCTATTTTAAACCATTTCGGGGTTACAACCTCTCGGCAATAACCATGCACAAATGTTGGGTCCTTTATGTACGCGAAAAATTGATACACGCCAAAAGTGGCCGCTTTTGGCGTGAATCAATTTTTCGCGTACGCGTTAGACCCAACTTATTTTCATATTGTGTTCTTTTTATTTTGTTAATACTGTTTGTTTTTTTGTATTGTTTATTGTATGTGTTGTTATTTGTGCCAATAAATGTTTTATTCATTCATTCATTCATGGTTATTTAATAAATAGTACAAGTGTTTGCCGACTTGACTTAACACTATGAGGCCGCCTTCGTTGTACACATCCTGTAAAACCTAGTTTTTAAGTTTTCATACTTTATTTAGAGTGCAATAAAAGTATATTCATTCATTCATTCATTCATTCATACATTATGTGGACTCACTGGCAGTTTTACACTGTGCTATATTTATAAGGAGATATATATTCTCCTCTCTGTAAGCAAAGTAAGGAGTCAGAATCCAATTATAATATAATTTGTAATAATTACCTTCTTTGTAGGATTAGAATAATTCCGCATGACAGGGAGACGGATATATCATAATTATGTCGAAATAAAAAAGTAATTAGCCGTGTGGTCCCCGGCAGAGTAGAATAGGCCACACTCACTCTTACCGAGGTGTCGTAAAAGGCGACTAAGGTAAAGCTGCTGGCATGATCATCAGCACCCAGAGAAGGAAAACTCTGCATTTATATCAAAACCCTCGCCAACCCGTCTGCCAAGCGTGGTGAGTATGGCAATTACCCCTCATGTGATTGAGGGAGGCCCGTGCCCCAGCAGTGGGGACTTAAATGGGCTGACAATGATGATGATGATGAAAAAAGTAATATTAATACAAACATTTGTGTGCATGAACATGTCTGTTTCTATTGGTCTGGGTGTTTCTATGTATGTATTATAAGTACTGATTGCGTCTACGGCAGCCAATCTCAACGATCAGCCACGTACGCAGGATATATTATAGTGCCCAAGTGTGTGCGCAAACATAAGTGCATTCTCTATTCCCTTACCCTCATATTCCGATGGGACACCAGCGTGACACGACCGGAGAGGGATCCTTTTAAACCTAACAGATATTTTTAAGAATCGAGAATATTCTCTTTAGAAATCTAATCAACATATATAATATGTAGATATTCTTAGTGGTTCACTCGCATTAAACCATGAATGTTTTTTTTTTGTCGGTCGGTCGGTTCTGTCGCGCGCACCCTTAAAACTTTAAGCAACAGCCTGAGGGCGCCCCCTAGCGGGGCTACGATCTCGGCTCAGGGCGTTGCTGGGAGAGGGCAAACGAACTTAAGTTCGGGGACTGAATGGGGCGAAAAGGGACTGACTCTTACTCTAGAGGGAACCGATGAACGTCCTCGCCAGCGAGGACGGTACCGCGGGGGTCTTGAAGTGTTGTTTGTCGCGAGTTGTTCGGCCTGTTGCATGGCGACTGTGATAGGGTCGTCTCGGTCGTCAAGGACAGATCGAGGGCGTCTTTTCCTAACAGTGGGGGCTACGGGGGGCTATATACAGACGCCTTTACCACAAGGGGGTTGGGGTGGATCGGAGCAGAGTCAAAATAACGGATGGAAATTATGAATGATTAAATATGCATCTTATTCTTTTTTTTTTTGGTCAATAAGCCAACGCTTGACCAAAATCGCACCTGATGGAAAGCGACGATGAGGCCTCTTGCCTTAAAGATGCCCAGATTATAGTGGTCAGAAAAAACAGATCTCGGCAGAGAGTTCTATTCCTTAGCCGTCCGCATTATAAATGTAGAAGCAAATCGCTTCGTGCGGATAAGGGGTATTACTACCACATAAGGATGAAAGCACTCGCCGCGCCTTGTCGTCCGATGATGGAATGGGCTGGGGGGGATCAAATTATGTAGAACCTATTCATCTGAAAAATAACAACTCGCATGACGTGTCGGGACCCCTTTCGTCGCCAAGAGAAATTACCTGTTCTTGGTCCCTAATGCAATCCATGCGGACATATTTTGCACGAGACAATAATCGCGATTCGATGGTAAGATGGTCGCCATACCGTTTACAAATTAATTGGAAATCATTATTTTAAGTTCTTTTTCAGATTAATTGAGAAAGATGAATACCAGTTATTTTGAAAGAATGAGAACACAAAAAAAATAATGATTTTTACAGCTTTTTTTTTTTTTTTTGTTATGAACTGTAGGCGAACGCTTGACCACAATCTCAACTGATAGAAAGTGCCGATGAGGTCTAGGATTTAACGCGTTTGCCTAGAACATGCCTGTTCACTCTTGCCTTAAAGATGTCCAGATTGTAGTGGCCCGGAAAAACAGACCTTGGCAAGGAGTTCCATTCCTTAGCTGTCCGCATTATGAACGTGGAGGCAAATCGCTTCGTGCGTATAAGGGGTAAGCCAACGTATGGATGAAACCCCTCGCTGCGCCTTGTTGTCCGGTGGTGGAATGGGCTAGGGGGGATCAAATTATGCAGAACCTCCGCACACTCACCGAAATGAATCCGGTAGAAGACTGACAATGGACAACATTTCAAAATTGCTAAGCTCTGAAACAAAAAATACCAATTCTTTGTTTACTTTTCCGCTGCTCGAATATATATTTATTCATTTTTTATATTGCTTATTTACTGAGAAAAAAAATAAACAACTAAAAAACGTAAGATGACGTCATCGGACGGCAGAATGTAAAATATTTCTTTGCTTAGCACATTATAGTTTTAAATTCACGAAATGCCAAACCCATGACATGTAACTGTCAAAAAAAAAGACAACTTGTCAACGTTGAATGTATGAATGACGTTGACAATGTTGACACTAGTATTATTTACCTTTGACAGTAGTACCTTTTTTTATTAAAACAATGATAAGCATAGGAATATCGCTGTATTCAGCCGTCAGAATAAAAAGAATTTCAATAATTATTTTATGCATGAAAATGGACAAATTTTGAAAAAAGAAAAAATATGGGTCCGTTCATTTTATGTCTATTTTCATATAAAAAAACAATATGGACATGTTAAAAATATGAAATGTTGTCCATTAGACTGAGTATTAGTGGAAAGTTGGATGCATGATACGAAATGTTTTAACTGTCTCACCTTCACGTACTGAATGGACTCTAGGCCCGTGCCTTTGTTTGCTAGAAGTTACATAGTATGTTTGCTTGCTATTTTTTTTATTGCTTATAGTAAGTAGACGAGCTTGCGGCCTATCTGATGGTAAACGGTAACCGCCGCTCATAGACATCAACAATGCCGGAGCACAGTCATGCCGCTGCCTACCGTGAGAGAAGAACTCCAAACCTCGTTTAAAAAAGGACATGTCGTAGCGATCAGGGAACACCGCGGCTGGAAGCTCATTCCAGGAAAAAGGAGCGCTGGAAACGAAGCGTTCTGGAAGGGATTGGTTCCAAGTAGTATTGGTGAAGTTTGCCGCGGCGTCTAGTCGTGCGATTGTAGAATGGCGACCCTGGTATGATATTAAACAGCTCCAAATAGCACTCTCCATGGAAGAGCCTATAGAAGAGGCAAAGAGAGCTAAAATCTCTTCGCGACTCCAACGACTCCAATTTGTCCGTGAGATCGGGATTAGTAGAGGGCGTTATAAAACATAGATAGTTGTACAACTATCTATCTGCCTGAATAACGATCACTCGTTGTCCAACGGAAAATAACTATCTATTTTCCACAACGCTCTAAAATTCGCTGTTATGTCAACGGCACAAGACAGCTTTTGTTTGGTTATGGTTACTAGCTTCTATTCGTTTCGTTGCGACACGTTGCGATATGTTGCCGAGCCTTTTAGCAAGAACGCTTTACATTACCCGTCTTGACTATGATTATTTTAAGCACATGTAGTTGAACGGGTATTGTACCTAATGTAAAGCGTTTTAATTATGACAGTTTCTTTTTTTATGCGAATCGGCTCCTCACTTTGCGTTCTCAGCTTAACGTTCGCGGCTTAGCGCGCAATTTGCGGACTAAGTGTGGAGTGAGCTTTTGATGTTTCAAAAATGACAATTCTCAGGGGCCCAATTCTCGGGATTTCGATATGAAGAAAACATGGCGGATATCACCTGAAAACCATACAAAAGTTGTGAAAATAGATAGTTGTCATAAATAGATAGTTATTACAACGTTATTCACCAACCAAATTTATTATTTATTATTTATTATGGTTCTCCGCGCTCAAAAATTACTTTTCTTACATTAATTTACAATTTTTTTGCTAACTTAACAATACCGCCATTAGTCTACGCATGCTCGGTTTCGAACCACGACCCCTCGTTCTTATCCACTGAGCTACCATCGATCGTATTAACAAAATTATGTTAGAAATAACCTACATTTAAACAATAAACATAATTGTGTGAAACCACAACAAAGGTGAGCAAACAGAATTCATTTCAATACACACTTGCTTGCAAATAAATCGACGCACCGTACCTAGGTACTTCAAAAACATTTATTGCGGTACAGTTGTACCACGTTTATAAGTTAAATCTGATTGATTACGATTGCGAAAGCAGTTGAAATACAGACTTTATTGCGTTACATTAAGATTAAATAAAATAAATCCAGATATGAATGCTATCTCTCTCTTAACCGCACTCGCACCGAACATGGCGCTGACGCATCAACCAATAAGGAATTTGTGATATTTTGGCGCGCGTAAATGGAGCATTGTGATTGGCCGCTGATTAAAATTTGGCCGCAGGTTTCTAAAATAAGACTTCTGCGCAGGTACATTGGCGTAACTAAAATGTATTATCAAAAAGTACTTAAAACAAGTCACTTACATAACGTCAGTGAAGTTCTAACACCACGCAAGTCACTTTTTGGCGGTTTTGACATTTTGATGCCATTCGCTAGAGAATCGATAGACGCGTCATTTCACCCATTCAGAATCGAGATATGACCCATAAAAACCTTTAAAATTACGAAAAAGTAACAGCACTAAAGTCATAAAATGACCTACGCTTTGAGATGACCACGTAAGTCACAATTTAGTTTTTTTATTTTTTACTAAATTTGGTGGTGGCGGCTGTCACATTTTGGTGCCATTCGTTAGAGACTTGGAAGACGGATCGGTTTTATCAATCAGAATTCAGTTGCGGCCATCAAAAACCTTTTCAATGTTGAAAAAGTAACAGAACGAAAGTCAACCATTGAATTCTAATGGAAATAGCACGTAAGCCTCCGATCAGTTTTTTTGCTTTCCTGAAAAGTTGCTTAAAATGACTTACGTGGTGTTAGAACTTCACTGATGATAAAAACATAACAAAAGTAAAGTATCAGCCTATAAATATAATAGATTGAACAAAATTAAATAATAGAGTCACGAAAGAACTCCCGTGAAAAGCGCGCTTCAGTCGCCATCAACAATCTAATTTGAACTTTATACTCATAAACACAGTGAATGTCAAATTTTAATTCCAAGTTTTTCCGCGGGACTTTTTTCGTAGCGCGGACTTAAGTGCGTTTAATCAGTGTTATTTGTAAAGTTCGTACTAGTTATTTATTACATTATAAGTCCAGACTGGACTTAAGTCAATAATAAATTGAAAGAACATCAAACATTAAGTGATGGCGCAGACCGGATGGCGCAATTGGTAGCGACCCTGCCTCTTACGCCAAAGGTCGTGGGTTCGATCCCCACCCTGGACAAACATTCGTGCGATGAACACTTGTGTTTGTTCAGTGTCTGGGTGTAATATAAGTATTTAAGTATATATTTGTGTTCCTCTGTTGCCTGATATCTGTAACACAAGTGCTTAAGCTACTTAGTACGAAATCAGGTCAACGTATGAGATGTTGTGAGAATTATTATTATTAATGAATTAATTATTATTATTAAGGTTTTCCTTGTTACTAAAAAACAGAAACAGCGAAGATTGTTTGTGGAAACACTCAAAATCACAAATCAAAATATTAAGTAGTAATCAAAGTAATAAGAGAGATGTAAAGACGGCTCGTTTTGATCGAACGCATCTGGCCCAATTTGATTTACATCAAGCATACGACCGATTTGTCAAGTTTTTATTTGCAAAAATAGAAGCGGCTGATTCACTACTTACGCCAAAAATGGCGTCTTATTTCTCGTATAAGTATTACAATTTTATTTACACTAGATACGAGCCATATTGTTCTTAATCTGTACTCAATCACAATACAAATAACATCGACAAACATTTGTGCAAATCATTGGTTAAATTAATTAATTAAATTTACAATCATCACCGACCCCAAGGCATATAAACCGTAGGGCATACAGGCACCAGCATTACCTTTCCCTCACATATGCACTCATACACTCAAATACCCACCAACTTATACACCCAAACACTTAGCCACACACACTTTCTTTTTTTATCTCTCTTTTACACACACACACTCACACACACACAGGGGTTTGAAGCGCACTTGTGACTCCACTAGTGTCTCAGGTGTTTTCTATGGGCGGCGGCAATCGCTTACGATTAGGCGATCCGTCTGCTCGTATGCCATATCACAAAAAAAAGTTAATTCATAGTCAACTATCCGGCCTTTTCCTCATTCAACTAATCAAGAATCCCAACAGCAGGTAGGTAATATTTTTTTGCACGCAAGTACACAAAACCAAAATGGCGCGCCAATGTGTAAATTCAACCGCCATTACCGCGAGCTTTAGTATCACGGTGAGTAGATCAAAAAGGCGTTCTGAAGTAGAATAGCCCTGCCTATTTGGATCGTGATCCATCAAAATAAATGAATGAATGAATAATCATTTATTTGACACCATTAGTCCGCCCTCACCTCATTTCGTTAGCTAAATTTTGCGGAAACCATTTCCTTTTCTGTAGTAGTTCCACAGCGTACCAATAGATGGCATTGTTCGTCGACTACATCGCGCATGTAAGTCTTGTCGTTATGAAGAAATTGTACCTGTTTATTAATAATATAATAATTCTCACAACATCTCATTTGACCTGATTCCGTACTTAGTAGCTTAAGCACTTGTGTTACAGATATCAGACAACAGAGGAACACAAATATATACTTAAAATACATATATTAACACCCAGACACTGAACAAACACAAGTGTTCATCGCACGAATGTTTGTCAAGGGTGGGGATCGAACCCACGACCTTTGGCGTAAGAGGCAGGGTCACTACCAATTGCGCCAACCGGTCAGTCAATTAATAACAAGTAGGTATAGATAATGAAAACATAGTCATCATCATCAGCCCATTTAAGTCCCCACTGCTGGGGCACGGGCCTCCCTCAATCACATGAGGGGTAATTGCCATACTCACCACGCTTGGCAGACGGGTTGGCGAGGGTTTTGATATAAATGCAGAGTTTTCCTTCTCTGGGTGTTGATGATCATGCCAGCAGCCAGAAAACATAGTACTTAAATGATAAATAAACTCAGAGTGTCTGTCCTATGCCAAACAACGCCGAGATCTCGCTTTGGCATGAATGGGCCGGCTCGACCGGAGTGTTACCACGGCCTCATAGAAATCCAGCAAGCATCAGCATCTGCGCTGATTTTCGGTGCGTGAGTGAGGGTACTGGAGGTCCAATCTGGGAAAGTGGGTTTAAAGGTTGGCAGCACACTTGTGACTCCATTGGTGTTGTTGGTGTGTCCAATGGGTGGGGGCAATCGCTTACTGTCAGGAGATCCGTCTGCTCGTCTGCCACCTATCACTTAAAAAAAATTGTAGCTACGATGGCATGTAGGTATGTGAATGTAGCCTGTTTGGGAGCCGCCTTTCTGTGTCTACTATTGAGTAGTAGAACTATCAACATTGCTTGTCTGTACTATATTTTTTTTTTCTATAAAATATTTCACAACATCACATATCTACATTGATCTGACTCCGAGATAGGTAGCTCAAGCACCTGTGTCACGAATATCAGAACCAACAGCGGATTTACGAATACAATACAACTAAGGTGACGGGTAGGGCACACTAGCGACGCCAATTGATTTTAATTTTTAGCTACTAAACCGGTTCAATTTTTTTTATAGAAAGGTCAATCAGGAAGACCTCACTCCGCCTGATGGTAAGCGGCCGTGATTCTGCATGACCCAAAGGTTGACTGGTAGAGAATGCCTCTGGGCATTAAGTTCGTCTATTGTAGCAATAAAGTTTTATTTATTTATTTATTTATTGGCACACAAAACAGAATAACATCAAAAAAGCATCAAAATTAACAAATTAAATATTTGTAGTCCAGACATTATTCCAAAATCATGTGTACACATCATGACATCAAAAGCAATGAGACTAAATAAAAATGTCTACTATTTAAAAAAAAAACACAAACCTCAGATCTTAAAATAACAATTAATAATATTACAAGTAAAGTGCGGCTATATTGGTCTAAATTATACACTTTTGGAGATATTTTTTATTGCTGCCCGTTTGAAACTTGGCAGGTTGTCATTAAATATATCTATAGAATTATAATTATTTATCAGGAGCTCATTGTAGAGGCGACACATTCTAACTACAGGGTTAAAGTATGATGTGTTGTTTTTATATGTTAAAAGGGTTATATGTTTATATGTTTTAAGTAAATAAATATTACATTATTTTCTATCGAACCAGGAAATAGAACATCTATTTCCATACCAAATGATTTGCCTATGTTAAACCTAATTCGCTGAGCTGTATTTTCGTCACGTTAGACAAATAGGAGTGCCGTTCGGAAAGTTAAATAGAGCTGGGAAATCAAGTTCTGTAGTTCTGTTTGAAGACTCGTAAACTAATATTTCTTTGGGGTTAGTCTCGACTACAGTCTAGAGATGTTATTTTAATCCGCCCATGAGGTCGAGATTTAGAGTAGCCCAATTCTCGTGATCGCGATATTTTGAAAACATGGCGGATATCAACTGAAAACTATACAAAAAACCGGCCAAGTGCGAGTCGGACTCGCCCATGAAGGGTTCCGTTGCAGCAAGTGAGATATCTGGAAGGTAAATTGCGGTTTACGGTTTATAACGTATTAAAAAAAAACTACTCACTATATCTAGTTCAAACCAATTTTCGTTGTTTTTTACCACTTTGGGAGCGTCTCTTGCGAAAATATTGTGTTTATGATGTTAAAAACTTCAACATCTTTTTTAAAGACCTAACCATAGATAGGTACCCCACAAGTATAAGTTTGAAGAAAAAAAAAATAGTTTCAGTTTTAATATGGTGCCCCCCAATTTTTTTTTTTTTCCCAAATTTTTTGTAAAAATCGTAATGCGGTTAACAAAATACATCTATTTACCAAGTTTCAATAGTATAGTTCTTATAGTTTCTTAGAAAAGTGGCTGTGACATACGGACGGACAGACAGACGGACAGAAATGACGAATCTACAAGGGTTCCGTTTTTTGCTATTTGGCTACGGAACCTTAAAAAATGTGTTTTAGTGATGTCGAGAATTGGGCTCCTATTCGTAAAACAAGTTACTTTTCTACTTATGAAAAATGTTTTTCTCTTTATCCTTTACAACGTGTACAAAAATGCGCAATAATATTTTAAGTGACGGTGTACGAGCGGGAAGCGATGGTTGTAAGGCACCGCGTCCCGGCGAACAGAATATAAGGAAAGGAAGGGAACTTAACTCTCTAGTGAGCCTAGAGCCCCTTTGTCTAAGACACTAAGCCCCTAGAGCCCTAGCCCTGCCTATCCATAGGAATAAATACATATATAGATAAGGAGCTTGCTCCCGGGTCGCCCAGGGTAGCAAGCGGGAAGAGTCAGGACGGTAGGTAGGAGGGGAACCGCTGCCAGTCGAGCAGGCTCACTCGACTGATCATAGTGACGGCTAAAGGTGTCTTGGCCGCAGCGGGAGAAATGAGACCCAACACAGACGGTTGAAATCTATTTATTGTAAGAAAGTAAATAGTTTATATACATTGTTTATGTTATTATCACATTAAAAAGTGTTTGCTAGTGTGCCGTCGGTGTAGAGTGCCGACGGTGCAAGAAGACGGTCCATCGGTCAGCCGCGCTGCGTGTAGGTCGTTGCTGAGTTGGTTTGTGCGACGTAGCTCGTACAGACGGGTAGGGCACACTAGCGACGCCAATCGATTCTAATTTATAGCTACTAAAACGGATCTATTTTAAACAACATCGGGGTAACCTCTCGGAAGATATCTATACTATTTATTTAATACTTATAGTTAACTGTTTGGTCTGCTTTTGCATTTGAATTTTGGATAACCGCCAAAAGCGGCCGCTTTTTACGTAAATCAATTTTACGCATTGTGGTCCCCGGCAGAGTAGAATAGGCCACCCTCAATCTTACCGAGGTGTCGTAAAAGGCGACTAAGGTAAAGCTGCTGGCATGATCATCAGCACCCAGAGAAGGAAAACTCTGCATTTATATCAAAACCCTCGCCAACCCGTCTGCCAAGCGTGGTGAGTATGTCAATTACCCCTCATGTGATTGAGGGAGGCCCGTGCCCCAGCAGTGGGGACTTAAATGGGCTGATGATGATGATGATGATGAACTGATTTTTCGTGAAATTATCTTTTTTGTCTTTATTGCAATAATTCACTTAAAGAAGGCCTTTTCGTTGGCCCCAAACACAGACGGCTCACCTGATGGTAAGTAGATCTGGCCAAAACGTATCTCTCAAAAGATTGGAACATTTGTATCTGGATCAGTGCAGAGATGCGGAACAGTGAAACGCTTCATTTGGAACATCGACTCTCAGAAAGATCCGTGATTCATTCCGCTCATTCGGATCAGTCTGTTTGTTCACTCGAACTCGAGATCCATTTGAAACGGCGAGGCTGGTTTATTTCAGCTACTTTCATAGCATCATGTCATGTGGTCTATTACTATGGGGATCAGCTGCTGATATACAGACTATTTTCGTATTACAGAAGAGAGCCATCCGCGCCATTTATGGCCTTAGACCCCTTAGAGATTTGTTTAAAGAAATCGACATACTTACCGTGGCTTCTCAATACATCCTTGATTGCCTTATGTACGTACATAAGAATCTCCATCTGTTCTCGAAGAAGTCCGACTGTCACAGCCTTAACACCAGAAATAAGCACAGACTGGCCGTTCCAAATATCAGGCTCCATAAGGTTGGCAGTTCATTTATAGGATTGAGCATAAAAATGTTTAATAAGTTACCTCAGATTATTATTGACTTGCCCACACATAAGTTTAAATTGTATATAAAAAACTGTTTAATGAAGAAAGGCTATTATAAAATAGACGATTTTTTGAATGACAATAATTTAGGGCCATATTAGTAACACAAAAATTGTACTATATTTTTAAGTTAATGGTGACATTTTGTAAAACGATTTTTTTTTTAAAAGAGTAACTGCTGAATTTCTTGCTGGTGTCTTCTTGGCAGAAAACTACATTCCGAACCAGTGGTAAACATGTTGACATTCATAAGTGTTCTGTATGGACCTAAATTGAATAAACAATTTTCATTTCATTTCATTTCATTTCATTTCATTTCGTTTCATTTCAAGTCGAATGGTACATTCCGAGCGAACATTAGAGATTCGGAGCAGTGTATCATTTGGCTGAGTCGGATCACCAAGTCGTTTCAGTAAAGTTAGGTACACTCGTCTAATGGTAAGTGATTACTGCCGACCATGGACATCCACAACACATGTGGCGTCATAGATGCGTTGCCAGCTCTTAAGGAAGGAATAAGCTCTTTTCTTGAAGACCATTACAACTCACGAAAACATCGATACTTAGAGCCTCGAAGCACCCCATCACTAACTTATCGATTGAGCGCAAACAGTCGTTACGTGACGAGGGAGGAGAGCGATCCGATTTCAGTTCTAAACGCCGAGAAAATTATGGCTTTCAGGAGGGAAAGTGATTTGGGAAAGTTAATTTGTCACGTCACATACTTGCTTGATTTTTTTTACTGCCTCGGGTAGCGCGTTTGGGGTCTCGGGTTTGATCCCCGGGTTGGGCCAAAATTCGTACCTGAGTTTTTCTGTTAAGAAATTCTTAGTGTCGGTCCGGAGTCTGGAAGTTGGTGGTCTTGTATCCCCGTGCCTCGGAAAGCTCGTTAAGCCATTGGTCTTGCGCCCGATCCCTCTCCGGTCGTGTCACACTGGTGTCCCATCGGAATATGAGGGCAAGGGAATAGAGAGTGCACTTGTGTTTGCGCACACACTTGAGCACTTTAATATATCCTGCGTAAGTGACTGATCGTTGAGATTCATATTCATTTATTGCATAGTCTCATTTCATTATTATTTAGGTCTTAAATGTAATATTGGCCACCTATTACTACACCTATTAATACTTGATTTTACCTCTGGACTTTTTAAATCTATGTGCGTATATCTACCATTAGCTCGACGGGAAAACATCGTAAGGTAGTTTCAGATAGTTTGTAGTATGTAACCATGATTCAGTTGGTCTGGTTACCCTGTAAAGGGTTTGAAGGTCAGACGGCAGTCGCTTCATTGTAATTATCAGACTCCCCAAATAAAGGATCATGGTCCATACCTCGGGCTCCAGGGCTACAGCGTTGGACGCAACCGGGAATAACACGATCACACACAATCACCACGATCACACACAATTGGCCGTGTGGTCCCCGGCAGAGTAGAATAGGCCACCCTCACTCTTACCGAGGTGTCGTAAAAGGCGACTAAGGTAAAGCTGCTGGCATGATCATCAGCACCCGAGAAGGAAAACTCTGCATTTACGGTGACCACACGGCGAACAAACATGAAAAAGAAATATATATATATATATATATATATATATATATATATATATATATATATATATATATATATATATATATATATATATATATATATATATATATATATATATATATATATATATATATATATATATATATATATATATATATATATATATATACATGTCGAATTGAGAACCTCTTTTTTTTGAAGTAGGTTAAAAAGATAAATATTCGCATACCAAAATAGTTTTAAATAATCTCCTTTCAGACGTTCCTTCTTCGTTTGTAGATACTTCCTTCTACCGAGAACCCCCCCTCGTCCTTTTTGACTTCAAAACCACTGCCCACGCGATCCTTTAATCTTCGTGAAGTCAAAATGAAAAGGTTTAAGGTGACGGGTAGGGCACACTAGCGACGCCAATGTTTAGCTACTAAACCGGATCTATTTTAAACAATTTCGGGGTTACAATCTCTCGGCAAACACTTATACTATTTATTCGTCTACAAGTCTACAACCTCTCGGCAAACACATACACTTATTTATTCGTCCGACTCGCACTTCACCGGTTTAAAAACTGGTCAAGTGCGAGTCGGACTCTAACTATGGATGGTAAATTGCGGTTTACGGTTTATAACGTATTAAAAAAAACTACTCACTATATCTAGTTCAAACCAATTTTCGTTGTTAGTTTTCATGATTATGTACATCATTTATTTTTTTTAGTTTTATAATTCATTTATTAAAGAAGTTAGAGGGGGGGGGGGGGGGGATCACACAATTTAACACTTTGGGAGCGTCTCTTGTTCAAAGTATTGTGTTTAGAAAAAAATGATGTTAAAAACCTCAACATAATTTTTAAAGACCTATCCATAGATACCCCATACGTATAGGTTTGATGAAAAAAAATATTTTGAGTTTCAGTTTCAAGTAAGGAGACTCCCCTATTTTTTATTTTTTCAATTTTTTATGTAATAATCGTAATGCGGTTAACAAAATACATCTATTTAACATATAGTTCTAGTTTCTATAGTTTCGGAGAAAAATGGCTGTGACATACGGACGGACACACAGACGGACAGACATGCCGAATCTATAAGGGTTCCGTTTTTTGCCATTTGGCTACGGAATCCTAAAAATTGAAAAACTTATTTTTTTAAACAATTCGCCATAGTGTTAATAAGGCCAGCAACAAAGGAGTTTGCAATCGTTACATTACCTACTGCTTTCTACATGCAGTGCATATCTCCAAGCTATAATTAATCATAAAAGTTACCTAATTTCGCCAACTTGGCCATTTTCCTACCGTGCACACGATCGTTGCGTACTAGTTGTACCCTCTATCCTAAACGAGTTAAACTTTAAGAGTGACCCGGACGGACTGCAGTCCAAAGAAATGTAAATATAGGACATTATTGCTAGATCGAATTATTATACCGCAATAGTAACATTCCAAAAAAATATATAATGGTAAATTAAAAATGTACGTATTTTTACGCTCGTGTCAAGGCGACACCGCGATCTCACTAGCGCCGTCTATCGATTTGTATTAATTGTGATTTGTGACGAATATAGGATATTGCTGCAAAAAATGGGCAAAGCGATTCTAAAAAAAAGTATTTGTGATTTTTCAAGACATGTATGTCACAAATTTGCCCTCTACAAGTAACTTAATTTTTTATTTCCGCCTAATGTGGCCGCGTTTAGAAATTCTCAAAAATTCAATTACTTCTAAAGAGATATTTTGAGCCAGATATATCTTGAAAAATCACAAAAAAAATGTTTATAGTCGACGCTAGTGAGATTGCGCTGTCGCCTTAATTGTTTATGCCTTATTAAGCCTACTACCTTTAAATTTAGTCGCGTTACATTTGGCTGTTATCAGATTGGTTGCACTGAAAGCGCGCCCATTTTTGACAATTATACACATCGGCCATTTTGAATCTAACAAAAGATGACATATTTCTCCTACAAATTTCTCCTACCTCCCATATGAACTGGTTCTCGGTTTAACTATAGATGCGAAATTGCAGTGGAGTCCCCATATTGCTGCCTTGGCAGGAAGACTAAGTTCCGCTACATATGCAGTAAGAAAAATTAGACGTCTGACTGATATCGAGACGGCAAGACTGGTCTATTTCAGCTATTTCCACAGTGTGATGTCATATGGTCTACTGTTGTGGGGGTCTGCTGCTGACATACAAACTGTTTTTGTATTACAGAAAAGGGCCATCCGCGCTATATACAGCCTTAGATCATGTGACTCACTTAGGGAAATATTTAAAGAAATAAATAAATAAATATTTTAACCGTGGCTTCCCAATTTATCCTCGACTGCATATTGTATGTACGTAAGAACTTGCACACTTTTCCAAAAAAGTCCGATAGTCATAGTCTTAACACCAGAAATAAACATAGGCTTGCCGTCCCAGTCCTCAGTAGTATTAAGATATTTAATAAGCTACCACAAAATGTCATAAACCTATCACTGGATAAGTTTAAGTCTCATATTAAAACCTGCCTAATGACGAAAGGTTACTATAGTGTACAAGACTATTTAAATGATAAGGATTCTTGGTCATGTTAATTGATTAATCTTTTGAGTTGTTATTCATAGTAGTCTATTTCTAAACTTTCATAATTGTATTTTTTCTCTCTTCTCAATTGAAACTCTGTAACATCATCAATATTTGAAAAGAGTAACTACTGAGTTTCTTGCTGGTGTCCTCTCAGTAGAAATCGACATTCCGAACCAGCGGTAGATAATATGTACTATTTTGACATTCATAAGTGTTCTGTGTGGACCTAAATTGAATAAAGAATTTTTTATCTTTAACTAGCAGAGTGGCTACGAACGAACGGCCATCAACGAAGGAGTTTGCCATCGTTACATTACCTACTGCTTTCTACATGCAGTGCATTCTCCAAGCTATAATTAATCATAAAAGTTACCTAATTTCGCGAACTTGGCCATTTCCCTACCGTGCACAAGTTCGTTGCGTACTTTTTACGACCTTAGGCGGTGCGTGGGTTGTAGTTTACGTAGTAATGTGCCCTTGTACCCCCAGGGGTACTAACAGGGGTACTACAGATCATAATGTGTGACAGGGGCGTATTTAGGTACCTATTTTTTTTGTATGATAGGTGGCAGATGAGCAGACGGATCGCCTGATACCTGCAACACCAGGGGGGTTACAAGTTTGCTGCTAACCTTTAAACCCCCCTTTCACACAACACAGCACAGTGCTGCTTTACGCCGGTTTTCTGTGAGGCCGTGGTATCACTCCGGTCGAGCCGGCCCATTCATGCCGAAGCGTGGTTCTTCTACGGTAAACCTATATTGCAGAGGGTGAAGTGCACCCGGGCGCCGGGTGTTAGAGGGCGCCGAGAGGCCCTCGCTACACATAGAGTCTCCACTGTAACGCTCCGCAAGGAGCAGGCGCGAGTACTGATCGTTCTCCTCATCTTAGCGTGTGATTCCTCATCTTAGCGGGTGAAGTGCACCCGGGCGCCGGGTGTTAGAGGGCGCCGAGAGCCCCTCGCTACACATAGAGTCTCCACTGTAATGCTCCGCAAGGAGCGGGCGCGAGTACTGATCGTTCTCCTCATCTTAGCGTGGGATTCCTCATCTTAGCGGGTGAAGTGCACCCGGGCGCCGGGTGTTAGAGGGCGCCGAGAGCCCCTCGCTACACATAGAGTCTCCACTGTAATGCTCCGCAAGGAGCGGGCGCGAGTACTGATCGTTCTCCTCATCTTAGCGTGGTATTCCTCATCTTAGCGGGTGAAGTGCACCCGGGCGCCGGGTGTTAGAGGGCGCCGAGAGCCCCTCGCTACACATAGAGTCTCCACTGTAAAGCTCCGCATGGAGCGGGCGCGAGTACTGATCGCTCTCCTCATCTTAGCGTGTGATTCCTCATCTTAGCGGGTGAAGTGCACCCGGGCGCCGGGTGTTAGAGGGCGCCGAGAGCCCCTCGCTACACATAGAGTCTCCACTGTAACGATCCGCAAGGAGCGGGCGCGAGTACTGATCGTTCTCCTTATCTTAGCGTGTGATTCCCAGTTGCGTCCAATGCTGTCGCTTCGAAGCTCGGGGTATGCTTGGACCATGATATAGGATTCGTGACGTCTGATAATTACAATGAAGCGACTGGCCATAAGTAAGTAAGTAAGAAAACATATATTGACCACATACAAGATTTACAGGGATAGGACACATAGCAAGCGAGTCACTCGATGGAAAATAATAGAAAGGCAAAATTCGTCTTCGCAGAAGAGCAAATTAAATCCGATTGATTACGATTGCGAAAGCAGTTGAAATACAGACTTTATTGTGTTACATCCAGAGTGGAATGCTATATCTCTCTTAGCCGCATTCGCACCGAATATGGCGCTGATGCATCAACCAATAAGAAATTGTAATTTTTGGCGCGCGTAAATGAAGCGTTGTGATTGGATAAGATTTTGCCGCCGTATTCGAAAATAAGACTTCTGCGCAAGTACATTGGTGAAATTTTTAAAATTGGTAAAACTGTATTCTTTTTTCTTTGTTATTATGTGTTGTTTTTACTTTTGTTTTAATTTTTCTCTTTCATTCAATTTATTCTTTATTTGTAATGTCGTGTGTGTGTTTTTTTTTACAAACGTAATCAACGCCGCCCATGAACATCCGCGAAATCAGAGAGATCGCTAATGTGTTGGGAGCTTTTTAAAAAAGAGTACGCTCTTCTCTTGAAGATCCCAAATTCGTATCCGTCTGGAAATACTCCCGCAGCCAAACCGTTCCACAGAACTGAGGAACGTGGTAGAAAGTTCCGCGAGAAACGCACAGTATTAGACCGCCGTCCATCGAGATGATGAGGATGGAATGACAATCGCTTGCGAGTGGTTCGATGTAAGAATTCAGCTGCAAGGAGTAGATCAAACAGTTCCTCAGAGCACTCCCCATGATAGATGCGGTATACCTATAATGCTGAGGGAAGCTATGTCCCACCGCAGTGCTAGAGGACATCAAATAGATGTTTCGCAGTAATACATACATACATACATTTTTTAAAAGAAGTTATTACATAAACTAGCCGTGTGGTCCCCGGCAGAGTAGAATAGGCCACCCTCACTCTTACCGAGGTGTCGTAAAAGGCGACTAAGGTAAAGCTGCTGGCATGATCATCAGCACCCAGAGAAGGAAAACTCTGCATTTCCAAACCCTCGCCAACCCGTCTGCCAAGCGTGGTGAGTATGGCAATTACCCCTCATGTGATTGAGGGAGGCCCGTGCCCCAAGCAGTGGGGGCTTGAATGGGCTGATGATGATGATGATTACATAAACTAGTGACCAAGGAAGGAAAATAAAGGGACATAGTGAAGTGGTCGACAAGGTCCATCCTCAGCATGTGCTGCAACGGTTTGGAGCCGCTGACGCGCTGGTTTTCAGTTTGGACCTTGAGTGACGAACATTGATAGTCGAACATGTTGTAAGTATTCCATTTTGTTCGAGCATTTTGAAACAAGAGGGCGCCAAGTTATCGATTGCGCCCGGGTGCTTCTTGGGCTAGAGCCGCCCCTGTTGTGTGGGCAGAAGATGAATTATTCGTAGAAATTATATGTCCAAATTCATCCGTAAGCCGATGCATTTAGAAGAGTCAGCCAGCGACGCTAATCGATTTTAATTTTAGCTACTATACCGGATCTATTATAAACAATTTCGGGGCTACAATCTCTCGGCAAACACCTATACTATTTATTTAATACTTATAGTTAATTGTTTTGTCTGCTTTCGCACTCGAATTTTGGATTACCGCCAAAAGTGGCCACTAGTGTGAATCAATTTTTGGCGTACAAAAACACACCCAACATTTGTGCATGGCTATTTAATAAATAGTATAAGTGTGTCACGGCTGGACTAGTCCACCGGTTCAAAGTCGCTCAAAGAGCTATGGAAAGGGCTATGCTCGGAGTATCTCTGAAGGACCGCATCAGAAATGATGTAATCCGACAGAGAACCAGAGTCACCGACATAGCCCACCGCATTAGCAAACTGAAGTGGCAGTGGGCTGGTCATATTAGCCGCAGAACTGACAGCCGTTGGAGCCGTAAAGTCCTTGAGTGGAGACCGCGACTAGGTAAGCGTAGTGTAGGACGCCCTGCGACAAGATGGGATGATGACATTCGAAGGCTGGCTGGTGTGGGCTGGATGAGAGTGGCCGAAAATCGGGAGCAGTGGCGTGCATTAGGGGAGACCTATGTCCAGCAGTGGACGAGTAAGGGTTGCTGATGATGATAAGTGTTTGCCGAGAGATTGTAATTGATATTGATAGTCGCGGAAAATGCGCGAACAAAATGGAATACTTACAATATGTTCATGTTGTAAGTATTCCATTTTGTTCGTGCATTTTGAAACAAGCGCCAAGTTATCGATTGCGCCCGGGTGCTTCTCGGGCTAGAGCCGCCCCTGTTGTGTGGGCAGAAGATGAATTATTCGTAGAAATATTTTAATAACGGTGTACTTTAATTCTTGGAAATTAAAAGCAAATGGTTTTATCCTATCTTATTCAATTAATAATGGCCTATAGTTTTTTAGATTTTGCGTTGCATTATAACTATAATGTATCAATACGGGAATTAACACGATATTTATTATGTGAAACAACATTGTGTACTCACATATTTGGCTCAAGAATTGGATTGATACTTCTTGTATAAGACTTTCAATCGGGAGGATGGATTTAAATATCATCGACATGGAATCCAGTAATTAACAAGTGCAAACCCCGTGCTAGGCCGTTACTAACGCAAACAAACACCGATACTGTTAGTGTAGTGTGTCGGAGTAGCTTCACTGACAATTCATCTAGTGGCGAATTATTGCTCGTTCCATAGCCCGCTGAGCGACCTTTAACTTGTGGACCAGCCGTACCGTAAGTGTCCACGTTTCGGCTCCGTATGTCATGACGGGTAGGACGCACTGATTGAAGCTTTCGTATTTAGGCACTGTGGTATCGACGATACGAAGACACGATGCAGTTCCCCAAATGCTGCCCAGCCTAACTGGATTCTCCTATTCACCTCATCCTCGAAGTTGTATCTGCCCAATTGCAAAGTCTGCCCGAGGTATACGTATTTTTAACAGCTTCGAGGACGGCACCGTGAATTGCAATCGGTTCCGATAGAACATGTTCATTGAACATAACTTTGGTTTTGTCTAAATTCATCCGTAAGCCAAAATTCGAGTGCAAAAGCAGACCAAACAGTTAACTATAAGTATTAAATAAATAGTATAGGTGTTAGCCTCTTTAAACTAACACCGGGGTTACAATCTCTATTGTAACCCCGAAATTGTTTAAAAAAGATCCAATTTAGTAGCTAAAAATTAAAATCGATGAATTATTTTATGCTTAAGCATAAAATTTTTAGCTTAAATGCAATATGCTTATTGCATTTATGCTAAAAATTGTAGGTATGCTAAAAACTGTTCTGCTTGTATGCCAAAAACTGTTCTGCTTATTTACTAATAAGCAGAACAGTTTTTAGCATAATTATGCGAAATTATCATTAGTAGTCATTACATTATGCTAACTTATTTTATGCTTAATTTTTTTATGCTTCTTATCAGTAAACCGTCACGGACAACTTGCTTGGACCTAATAGAGTCTTAAAACCCGCGATCGTGTTTAGAGTGGTATCGGCAGAATCCGTTCGTCGATAAAACGTAAAACATCGGCGTTTTATTGAGTGACTGTGACTTTGAGTGTTGACTACCCACTGATTTCAATAAGTTACTTCATGGAAATAAAGGTTAGGTCCACAAACTCAAGTTCACATCTTGCTGTCTCCTTGCTAAAGGCAAAAGTCGACGAATGTAAAACACCTTTCAGATTTACCCATGTAACACCTGAGATAATAGTAAAAACTTATAAAGATCTGAATATAAAAAAAAAACTGAAGATCTTTGGGGAATATCCGTAGACATTTTAAAAATATAATACTGCATATCGCACCCCATTTGGCAATGATATTCAACAGATGCGTTGACGAAGGCCAAATTCCTAACTTAATGAAGTATAGCAAAATCATACCGTTATTCAAATCAGGTGATAAAAGTAACCCTTCTAACTTTAGGCCTATTTCTATATTACCAGCACTGAGTAAGATTCTTGAAAAAGTCATATTCGTTCAGTTGCTGTCTCATTTTAAAGTTAACGACCTGCTTCATAATAAACACTTGACATTGGCAATATATTTTCGGCTAGATACATACCTGTTTATAAACTACCAAGTAGAGAAACCCGAAACGAAGTGTTTTGTAATACAAGCCAGGACTCACCCTGACATATTTGCTCGAGTAACATGAATAAAACGTCGCGTCGAATATGAGATGGCGCTTGACAAAAACTGTCTCATATGAGATGATATCGTTGTCCAGTAGCGGTAGCATATAGGCTAAGGGATGGGGTGCAGGTAATATTAGAGATGTACACAACTCGAGGCGTCGAGTCCTATTTTTGAAGCCTCGAGGCGGAATGGCAAGGCTCAGTGAGCTCAGTAGGCTGGGTGCCCCAACTTAGCCGAGCTGCGAGGTCTCTGAGTCATGCCTTGAGGCTTTAAAATATCTCGAGTCTTAAAATGAACGCAAGCATTCAATAAAGACTCGGGGTGTAGTAAGATATCACGTGTACCTATTTGTTTTTTCGTAAAGCGTTTTTTTTATTATTTTTATGCCAATCAAAAGAACTTGCAACTTAGTCTAGACATTTTTATCATGGTCGTTAATTTCAGAATAAAATAAAATTATAGTTTATACTTGTATTATAGGCAATATTTTGAAAATTTGAAATTCTTTGTAAGTACTAAAAATATACGTCTTATACCTCACTACGTATCACTGGACAGCCCCCAAGCTTCATACAAACGAGTCGAGCTCCGAAAAAGGCTCGAACTCTAAAAAAGACTAACGAAGCGTCGAGCTTCATACAAACGAGGCGAACCCTTTAAACGACTGAGCTCTCGGCAAAAGGACTCGGAAGCCTCGAGTCCTTGTACATCACTAGGTAATATTTCCCTTTGGTATTTAAGTCACCAAAATACAAGCCTTTGACTAGCCTAACGACGCCCTGTTGGTCTAATGGTTTCAGTAACGGGCCATGATCTCTGATTCTTTGTTTCGATTCCCTGGTCGAACAAAAATGTCGATTTTTTTCGAACATAGCTCTGGTTTGTGATTACCAATCTGCTTTAGGCAAGCGCGGTGATTAAGCCTAATCCCATCATTAATGAATTCTATGATTTTTTCATGTGATAGGTAGCAGACGAGCAGACGGATCGTCTGATTATTAGCAATTGGTGATGGTAAGCCATAGACACCCGCGACAACCTTTTAACCCACCTTTCCCCGGATTGGCCTCCGGTAGATAACAATTATTTCTTCCCTTAATTTAGTAGTCCTATTTTAAGATTATTTATCGCTGTCTTAAGTTTGATGGATCTACGGCGGAATCAAACAATGAATTGTTAATACCAACAATAAACTAACTCAAACAACAAAACAACTTTACTCAAACTTCTACCCACCTGTCAACTTAAATCATATCTTTGATTTACTTAACAAACACCTCATCCCTTGGGCTATCGGTCTGACAGTTGAGCACTGTCATGGCGAAAGGAGGCGGGGATCTCGCTCTCGCCGTCGCCGCGAGAGCGAGATCCCCTCGCTAGCGCGCTCCGAAGTGTGAGGAGGGGGAGGAGGACGCCAAGCAGATGCGCGTCTCCCCCCTCTCGCGGAGGGAGCCGCTGTGGCTTGAATAAAGAATTTTTTATCTTTAACTAGCAGAGTGGCTACGAACGAACGGCCATCAACGAAGGAGTTTGCCATCGTTACATTACCTACTGCTTTCTACATGCAGTGCATTCTCCAAGCTATAATTAATCATAAAAGTTACCTAATTTCGCGAACTTGGCCATTTCCCCTACCGTGCACAAGTTCGTTGCGTACTTTTTACGACCTTAGGCGGTGCGTGGGTTGTAGTTTACGTAGTAATGTGCCCTTGTACCCCCAGGGGTACTAACAGGGGTACTACAGATCATAATGTGTGACAGGGGCGTATTTAGGTACCTATTTTTTTTGTATGATAGGTGGCAGATGAGCAGACGGATCGCCTGATACCTGCAACACCAGGGGGGTTACAAGTTTGCTGCTAACCTTTAAACCCCCCTTTCACACAACACAGCACAGTGCTGCTTTACGCCGGTTTTCTGTGAGGCCGTGGTATCACTCCGGTCGAGCCGGCCCATTCATGCCGAAGCGTGGTTCTTCTACGGTAAACCTATATTGCAGAGGGTGAAGTGCACCCGGGCGCCGGGTGTTAGAGGGCGCCGAGAGGCCCTCGCTACACATAGAGTCTCCACTGTAACGCTCCGCAAGGAGCAGGCGCGAGTACTGATCGTTCTCCTCATCTTAGCGTGTGATTCCTCATCTTAGCGGGTGAAGTGCACCCGGGCGCCGGGTGTTAGAGGGCGCCGAGAGCCCCTCGCTACACATAGAGTCTCCACTGTAATGCTCCGCAAGGAGCGGGCGCGAGTACTGATCGTTCTCCTCATCTTAGCGTGGGATTCCTCATCTTAGCGGGTGAAGTGCACCCGGGCGCCGGGTGTTAGAGGGCGCCGAGAGCCCCTCGCTACACATAGAGTCTCCACTGTAATGCTCCGCAAGGAGCGGGCGCGAGTACTGATCGTTCTCCTCATCTTAGCGTGGTATTCCTCATCTTAGCGGGTGAAGTGCACCCGGGCGCCGGGTGTTAGAGGGCGCCGAGAGCCCCTCGCTACACATAGAGTCTCCACTGTAAAGCTCCGCATGGAGCGGGCGCGAGTACTGATCGCTCTCCTCATCTTAGCGTGTGATTCCTCATCTTAGCGGGTGAAGTGCACCCGGGCGCCGGGTGTTAGAGGGCGCCGAGAGCCCCTCGCTACACATAGAGTCTCCACTGTAACGATCCGCAAGGAGCGGGCGCGAGTACTGATCGTTCTCCTTATCTTAGCGTGTGATTCCCAGTTGCGTCCAATGCTGTCGCTTCGAAGCTCGGGGTATGCTTGGACCATGATATAGGATTCGTGACGTCTGATAATTACAATGAAGCGACTGGCCATAAGTAAGTAAGTAAGAAAACATATATTGACCACATACAAGATTTACAGGGATAGGACACATAGCAAGCGAGTCACTCGATGGAAAATAATAGAAAGGCAAAATTCGTCTTCGCAGAAGAGCAAATTAAATCCGATTGATTACGATTGCGAAAGCAGTTGAAATACAGACTTTATTGTGTTACATCCAGAGTGGAATGCTATATCTCTCTTAGCCGCATTCGCACCGAATATGGCGCTGATGCATCAACCAATAAGAAATTGTAATTTTTGGCGCGCGTAAATGAAGCGTTGTGATTGGATAAGATTTTGCCGCCGTATTCGAAATAAGACTTCTGCGCAAGTACATTGGTGAAATTTTTAAAATTGGTAAAAACTGTATTCTTTTTTCTTTGTTATTATGTGTTGTTTTTACTTTTGTTTAATTTTTCTCTTTCATTCAATTTATTCTTTATTTGTAATGTCGTGTGTGTGTTTTTTTTTACAAACGTAATCAACGCCGCCCATGAACATCCGCGAAATCAGAGAGATCGCTAATGTGTTGGGAGCTTTTTAAAAAAGAGTACGCTCTTCTCTGAAGATCCCAAATTCGTATCCGTCTGGAAATACTCCCGCAGCCAAACCGTTCCACAGAACTGAGGAACGTGGTAGAAAGTTCCGCGAGAAACGCACAGTATTAGACCGCCGTCCATCGAGATGATGAGGATGGAATGACAATCGCTTGCGAGTGGTTCGATGTAAGAATTCAGCTGCAAGGAGTAGATCAAACAGTTCCTCAGAGCACTCCCCATGATAGATGCGGTATATAATGCTGAGGGAAGCTATGTCCCACCGCAGTGCTAGAGGACATCAAATAGATGTTTCGCAGTAATACATACATACATACATTTTTTAAAAGAAGTTATTACATAAACTAGCCGTGTGGTATAGGCCACCCTCACTCGTACCGAGGTGTCGTAAAAGGCGACTAAGGTAAAGCTGCTGGCATGATCATCAGCACCCAGAGAAGGAAAACTCTGCATTTATATCAAAACCCTCGCCAACCCGTCTGCCAAGCGTGGTGAGTATGGAAATCACCCCTCATGTGATTGAGGGAGACCCGTGCCCCAGCAGTGGGGACTTAAATGGGCTGACGACGATACCGGATCTATTATAAACAATTTCGGGGCTACAATCTCTCGGCAAACACCTATACTATTTATTTAATACTTATAGTTAATTGTTTTGTCTGCTTTTGCACTCGAATTTTGGATTTACCGCCAAAAGTGGCCACTAGTGTGAATCAATTTTTCGCGTACATAAACACACCCAACATTTGTGCATGGCTATTTAATAAATAGTATAAGTGTTTGCCGAGAGATTGTAATTGATATTGATAGTCGCACATGTTGTAAGTATTCCATTTTGTTCGCGCATTTTGAAACAAGAGGGCGCCAAGTTATCGATTGCGCCCGGGTGCTTCTCGGGCTAGAGCCGCCCCTGTTGTGTGGGCAGAAGATGAATTATTCGTAGAAATTATATGTCCAAATTCATCCGTAAGCCGATGCATTTAGAAGAGTTAGCCAGCGACGCTAATCGATTTTAATTTTTAGCTACTATACCGGATCTAGTATAAACAATTTCGGGGTTACAATCTCTCCGCAAACACCTATACTATTTATTTAATACTTATAGTTAATTGTTTTGTCTGCTTTTGCACTCGAATTTTGGATTACCGCCAAAAGTGGCCACTTGTGTGAATCAATTTTTCGCGTACAAAAACACACCCAACATTTGTGCATGGCTATTTAATAAATAGTATAAGTGTGTCACGGCTGGACTAGTCCACCGGTTCAAAGTCGCTCAAAGAGCTAT